>VZTD01000230.1:595475-651329 GCA_013397725.1 Rhagologus leucostigma | reverse complement strand
CCAACACCGCCTCGGCCGCTGAACCAGGGCACTCAGTGCCACGTCCAGCCTGTCCTTAAACACTTCAGGGATGGGGACTCCACCACCTCGCTGGGCAGACCGTTCAACTGTCTGACCACCCTTTCTGTGGAGAACTTGGTTATAATGTCGATCCTAAACCTCCCCTGGCACAGGTCCTCTGATCGCTGATTTCCTCAGTTCCTGGTGCCTCAGTCACAGAATCCCAGAATCACTGAGGGTGGGAAAGACCTGTAAGATCACCGAGTCCAACCTGTGCCCGATCCCCATTCTCACCCAGATCAGAGCACTGAGTGCCACCTCCAGTCCTTCCTTGGACACCTCCAGGGATGGCGACTCCACCACCTCCCTGGGCAGCCCCTTCCAATGTCTAATTACCCTTTCTGTGAAGAATTTCCTCCTAACGTCCAACCTAAACCTACCTTGGCAAAACTTAAGACTATATTCTCTTGTCATGTCACAGGTTGCCTCAGGCCCACTGAGGCACTGAGGACACTGAGGCAATAACGACTGTGTTGGCAGGGGTGTGGAAGAAGATGGACTTTAAGGTCCCTCCCAACCCAAACCCATCTGTGATTCCATGGTATCGGCCTGTTGTGGTCCCAGGCACGGCAGTCATGATGGTTGGAGAGGTGCCTTGTGCTGCCACACTTTATCCCTCAGCTGTTTGAGGATGAGGAGGAGGAAGTGTCCTTGGCTGTGCTGTTCTGGAGGTCTCGCCCCTGAAGTGCTTGTGTGGCACTCGCCTGCTCCAAGCAATCCCCAGCCCTGTCCCCTGCCCCCTTAGCCTGGAGCTTCTCATACTATGGATAAGATCACACATAACTAACCCAAAGTAGTGCTGTGTCCTCCCAGATGGAGTCCTGAAGCAGCTCACATGTTCAGAGTAACACTGCATTTTAATGTTCCTTCCTTTTTTTCTCACATGGGTCTTACAAAACACGTACATGCTTTATTTAAAACACGTGGCTAATCCAGCTGCAGTCAGGAGTCTCATTTGCATCAATAAAACAGGATGGGATGCATAAACCTGCAGTGTTGTGGTCATGGGTTATTATGTTATTAAGTTACTGAGGGCTGTCTAATTTGTCCCTAATAAAGGGCTGCATTTTATAGGTAGGACTGTAATACAATCCTACAAACGCTGTACTTAGTGGAGAGGGAAGCAATTATGCTGCGAGTCACGGATATTTAAAAGTAGTTTTACGAGCTGGTCTGTACATTACACTTAGCCAAGCATCAGCCTCATCTGCTGCACTTGGAGTGAGTGGTTGTAACTGGTTTGGCCTGTGTAGGAAAGAGGTACCAACCTACAAATTCAGATTATTAAAGGCTGTTGCTTGATGTGCGTCCAGTATCTCCACATAGCGTGTAAGTTGGGGGGTTGGTTGGTTGTTTTCTTTCCATTTGGGATGTGCAAAAAATGGTGAATTTTTGGCAGCCGCGGAAAGGGAATGAGATGGTTTCAACTCAAGTTTCTAAAGCTGGAGGAATAGTGTCACTACTGCAGTCTTGTTTTATTTTTGTCTATAGTAGCTTTCTTACCATAGTTCCAGTTTTGTCTGAGATTTATATTGGCACTAAGATTTGTTATTTTTTGCCACTGGAGATCTGTGGAGAGAACAAAAAAAATGATAAACTGGGAGCGTGCTGATTTTCTTGTTGTACCTGTTACAGATGGAGAGACTAAAACAGAAATAGGCTTTCTAAGGTGACTTTTTTCTAGGTAAATGCCTGTTTGGAGCTGAAGTTAGAAAAGAAAACTCTCAGAAACTGCTTGTTTCCTTTTATCACACTGTGTTAATCCCTGACAGTTTTAAAATGGGTTATGCCATAAGTATTTTTATACTTAGTTACTTCCTGGTGGCTTGTACTCTGAGTTAATTGATTTATTTATTATTTATTTGACATCCAAGGCTAGTTTCTGTTGCTGTTTGAAGTGAGTATAATTATGGGCTTGTTTCCTATTTTTCATATTAATTAGTATCAATGTAGTATTCTATAAAGATTTACCTTGTAAATGTTTACTTGGTTCAACTATCCTAACATTTAAAGACTTTTGGAGACTAAGATCATACTGCTGTACATTGTAGGCANAACAGCTCAGTAACTCTTGAATTATTTGATTACATTATTTTTCTCATGTTCCCGTAGTTGTTCTTTCTTTTGTGGTACTCCTTGGCATCGAGTTGTTTCCATTAGTTGCTAAAAATGAATGACCTGGCTTCACCAGGTCTCCCCAGAGAGGTTCCTGATTTTTGAATGTTGGATGAAGTAACTGGGGTGGAAGGACCGGGCACTTGCAGCAGCCCCTGTGGGATCATGCACTGAGTACCTGTTCCGTGAGGCAAACCACGGCTTCAGGAGCAAACTCTGCTGGAGGTCTGCGTGCTCTCCCTTCTCCACTCATTCTCGCTCTTCCCGCAGAAGGGATGGAAGGGGAATACTGGGGAAAAGTTGCTCAAACAGCTAAAGAAGCCAGAAAAAGTTGGGCTGTAAGAACAACCCCAATGTCATCTGAGAAGGAGCCGGTGACGGTCACAGGGTGTCCATGGAATTGTCCTTGGGACAAACTGAAGGCCGTGGAGTTCCCATCTTTGTCCTTATCAGTCACCACGCTGGGATCTCCCAGTGTCTGCAGTGGGACTTGGTGTGTCCCCACTTGGACTCCATTTACATCTCCCAAACCACGACACAGCGGAGGGATCTTACGATGAGCAGTTTTTTCAATTAGTGTTCGGTTCAGAAAGGCAGCGAAAACATCTTTATATTTTTGGGTTCACAGGAGGCTGAGGGGTGGGAGACCACAGGAGTGAGGAGTTACCCAGTCTTGGCTGGCCTAGGACAAGTAGCAGGGGCAAGGGAAACCTTGGAAAACCTGCGTTTTCAGCTGTCATAGATCATACTCTGCAGTCTCAAAGACACCAACACGCTTGGCCAAGGCTGCTTTATTTTATTAGAGCAGGCAGATGTTGGATCCTTAAATACTGCTTTGCCACCTCTGTCTTTTATTAGAGTGAAAATACAACTCTAGGTTCATGGAATTTGTTTGCATAATGCTTTGCCTGATTTTTATTAAATTTCACAGAGTTTTCTTCTGTAACAAACTCTCTTTTCAGTGCCAATGCGTTGCCAACCAGCTGGACACTCGGCTTCCCAAAAGCTCACATGCATGTTTGCTAAGCTTGGCAAGTCAAGATCAAAATGAAATTATGATAAAAATCCATGTGGATTTCTAACTTGGAGTCTGAGGTTCGAGACAAAGGTGAGAAATCCTGAAGAGACTGGAGTGCTCTGTATGTGCACAGATCGGGAAAAGGAGTTTATTTCCTTGGAAGTTACTGAGGTTGTTTTGAGTAATAGTCTGTGATGAAGGTGTGTGACCTGCTGATTCCCTTAATACTGACGTGGCTGCCTCAATGTTCAGTAATTTTAGCACTTTGCAAGTTACTTCCTGTGTTAAAGAAAATGTAAGAGTTCATATCTTGTTCTAATTATGAAAACTGATGCTGAACAGGTAATACATCCCCAAAAAATAGTAAGTTTAATCCTTTGATGAACATATCCTGTATTAATTTGTCTCAGAGACAGTAACATTATGTTCTTAGAGCTGTTTGAGTGCTCAGTGTAGGTAAATTCCCAGGTGTGACAGGCATGGGAAGTGAGCAGAACTTGGTGCCTGTGGAGGTGGGATATGCAGAGGCAGCTCTTCTTGGATTAATGGGATGGCTTTGGACTGTGGTTTCCTAGAGGAGCTCCCAAACATCCAGCAGTTGGCTTATTCAACGCAGGGTACTGCTTTAGATATTCAGAATCAGCACTTGAAAACTGCTGATAGCAAACTCATTTCCATCTGCACTTGACATCATATCAGTGAGCTTTTAACCTGCCAGAGACAGAATATTGCCAAATGTCCTTCACACTGGTGTGAAATCAGTGGGAAATGGTACAGAACTGCCTGTTGACTGAGGTTTTGGTATATCCAAGACACAATACGCGTTAATAAATCTCACCTGCTTATTTGAATGTTTACATGTTGGAATGTAAACTGCAGTTATGACTCAGCTTTCATAACTCTGAGGCTGTAGGATCCTGTCGTCTGTTTATTTAAATCAGTTTCTGATGGCCTCTGCATGGATCCTTTGAACTCTGCTTTACTGCATTCAAGGCAGAGGCTACTAAGGAATCTTACCAGGACTTTGGTTGGCAGGTGTAACTCAGGAGTGATTAAAATCCACTGCAAAAATGAGTTATTAAAGCAGAGCGTGACCTCTCCTGAGTTTAGCTGGGCCAAGCCTGTCATGCAATGCTCAAGGGTTTATCTGAAGTTCAAGTAATTTAATCAAAACGCTCCACCCTGTCTTCATCTAAATTACAGATGTCAAATGCAACAATGAAAGTATTTTAACACGGAAGTGGCCTTTGATACAGAAATCCACATAATTAAAAAACGTGTCAAGGACCTGACACCCGTCTTCCCTTACAGGTCATCAGGTCTGGCTTTAAAAATTTATCTTGCCATTGGAAAAGAGTCTTCACTGCAGTTGGTGAACTATTTGGGGAGCATGATGTGATGAGCCTGTGTATGGAAATGCTGGAGCTTTGGGATGACACACTTCAGCTGGATCTGGAAAGATGGAAGGTTCATAACTATTTCTGATGAGGTCATTTGTGGGAACTGAGCTCCACTAAATAAAACACGAGCACTGGTACTGAAAGAGGAGTAGACAGGAGTGGAAGCTGGGTCCTGCCAATCATGCAGGAGGAAAAAGAATCACAAAATTAACTCTTCTCTGTTCTTTCAAAGTGACAGGAATCAGTCGGTGGCCTCCTCATTGTGTATCCACATGGGAGATCTGAAGGCAGTTCTCAACGTGAGAAAGTAGATTGTTATGAACTTTATTGATTTGTTAATGGACTAATAATTGTCTCCTCTGTTGCTTGCTATAAATTTCTTCAAGGAGTAGATTATTCAGAGCAAGAGTCTCCTTTGCCCAGCTCTGGCTGTGACTGAATAAATGTTCTGGACAAGGAAGAACTTGGGCAAACCTGACTTGTAATGCAGCTGGTGGTGCTGCATTTAATAATGCACTGGATTGAGAGGGTGAATAAGAGTTGGGAACAGAGATAAAAAATGTGATTGAAAAATCATCTTCTATTTTAACTATTATTTCAAAGAAACAGTCATTTTTATAAATTGGTAATTATTTATTTTTCTACTGCCAGTTGACATAGAGAGGAAAGTAAACTCTGAAGTCAAAGCTTTGGCCTACAAGCATTTTACTCCAAATTCTAGATATCAATCTCTTTCTTTATGCAGGCCTGTTGAACTCTTAACATCCATTACCATTACATAGTGTAATCATCTTGGAGAATAATGTGAAAGCAGTTGGATGTCTGTTCATGCTCTTGAGCCCTTAATAATTTTATTTGCTTTATATTAGGAGCAGCTCTTGTGCAAAGATTAGGTAGATCACAACTCTTCTCCTTTCCATCCAGAATTTTCAAAAAGGCTTGGCTACAAAGGGTTCCCTCATTCCCTTTATTTTCCTGCTGGATGATGGCAGGTTTCCTGTTCTTTGTTTCATTCTGTATTATTGGGATGCATGTACTGCATTAAAATAACTTGTGGGGGGTGACATTTTTGCTTCCCAAGGCACCAAGTTGGATGCAGGTTGTTCCTGGCTGGCGCTTGCAGTGTCTCAGCTGGTGGCCTCCTGTCTGGGACAAAGAAAGGCCCTGTCTTGGAAATCTGTGATGATGGGGCTCTTCTTTCCTGTTACCTACCCAGAGGATTACATTCTTTGCCTGTGTAGACTGTGTAACAAGAGCATCAAGCTCCAGTTTGCCGTTAGGACTCCGCTGTGCCCTTGGTAATATTGATAATGTTGGCGCTATTTGCCTTTCTCAAGCCAGGGCGTGAATTTTCACGCATAACGAAGCAATGTCTGGTTTGATGTGTTCATCAAAGTGCTGCCCTGTCCAGGCCACCTCCTGTGTCCTCAGAGTGAAACTCTCAGGGGGACCGAGTGCCAGGAACTGACCTGAGGAGTTGCTGCTGGCCCAGGAGGAACCTGGGCCTCTTATCCTGGTTGAGTTCCTGAGCACCATTTTGGACAAACCAAGGAGCAGGAGCACATCCCAAGGTGCTGTAGCCAGCATTGGTTATATCCCAGGAAAACCACCCTTACATGTTCTTAAAAATCCTGATTTCCAGCCTTCGGGGGGTGTCACAGCAGCAGAACCTCTCTCAGGCTGGGGCATGGGTGTCCCTCCTCTGTTAAACTGGAGCGTTTGCACTGAGTGGACAGCACTGAGGCTGCCAAAGCCCTTCCTTGGGGGTTTTCCCCCAAATTGATCAGTGGTCCTTGATCTTGTGACTTTGCAGCTGGAAGTGCAGGTGCTGGCACAGCAGAAGGACCAGCCCTCATGGAGTGTAGGTTTTGCTGGAGACGGTGGAAACTTTACTCGTGTCAGTCACCTTTATTTTATACCAGGTTTTGTCTTTTTTTTGTTAGGGGAGGTGAAACAGACCTGCCAGTATTGGAGCTGCTGATGTTTCTCTGTTTTGCCTAATGCCTCTGTTTCATTTATATTTTTAAGGGAGAAACTTTTTCTTTGAAACTAAAGCCCCACAGACTTAGCAATATTTTGTAATATTTATTTATTTATGAAAAGCAGTCACTGCTGTTCCAAACATACAGTTCACCTGTTCAGCTTGAGTCTGTCACAATGCTGACTGCAACAGGTTTTTTTGGAAAGTCAGGAAGAGTGTTGGTAAAAGATTCTGTAGAGAAAACGTGTCAATCCTTAGCGTTATCACAGGCACAGGTGAGAGCCTGTGCATCCTGCAAGTGTTACAGTTGCTATTGCAGCTTTCAGAGTATCTCCTTTTCTTTTCAGATGAATCTGCGTTCTGTATTTACTGTAGAACAACAAAGGATATTACAGCGTTATTATGAAAATGGAATGACAAATCAAAGTAAAAATTGCTTTCAGCTCATACTACAGTGTGCACAAGAAACTAAACTGGATTTCAGCGTGGTCAGGGTAAGTACTGAGGCATTCCAAATTTGTTAAAACATACACATTCATTGCTTTACGTAAAATATATAGAGGTCTGGAGTCTCTAACTTTATCCTTGTCTTAAATCAGACTTCAATGTGCATTTGTGACATTCATTTTTACACAGTGAGCCTATTTAGAGTTTGTTTTCATTGAAATATCTCCACATGACTGTTGAATTTAGCAGGGGCCTGGGTTGCACGAGGAGCGATTTTTGTTCTTTGTCTTTTGTTGAGGTTTTTAAATTATTATTTATTAAATTACATGTTGGTTTGCCCTGTAGAAATTTTGTATAACGTATTGTATCAAAGCAAGGTCACGTTATTCAGAAACTATTTTTAAGCTAAATAGGTTTCTAGAAATTAATATAGTTGGGGGAAACAATTGTGAGACTATTTCTTTTGATGCACTCTGTCACACTTGTATTCCACATCACAATCATAAATATTGTGATCCCTCATGGTTATTTACAGTGGGGACATTCTTTTCTTAAAAAACAAGAATGTCCCTAGTGCTAACAGGAGCTCTTCCAGAGTCTATGAATTCCACGGGAAGGGAAATAATAATCCCTTTGTGAAACACTAGACAACAAAATGGCTGTTGTCCGAGAGCAGAAATAGAAATCCTCAGGCATTAGATGGAAAAATAACAAGGGTAGTGGAGCTCCCAGGAGCTGCTGTGACACTGGACACTGAGGAGGAACAAGTGGGACCAGTCGAGGTTGGTTTTTTAATTGGTTTAACCGTGGTACATTGACAATAACAACCCTGCTCCCAAGTTCTTACCTGGATTCCCCTCCCTCAGAACACTCTGGAAACATTAAAAGTTACTTTCTCATCTGGAGGTGGTGGAAGCTGTGAATGTCAGCCAGGGATTCAGGCTCCTGGGGCAGGCAGACAGTTGTAACAGGAATCTGGATGCTGATGGTGCAGCCAGGGCTGGTTTGCTATTTTTGTGCGATTGAATGTCCTAGAGGAGGCAGCCCAGCTCTCCTCTCCTTGCAGTTCTCTCCATCTTCATGTTTTCTTTCCCTCTCCATTTCCCTTCCTTCAATCAAGTATCATTCCTTCTGTTTTCTTCCCTTTCTGAGCCCTGATTTGCAGCACTTAAGCTTTTTCTTACTTTGGAAGTGCAGTGGAAACAGATTCAGTGTTTGTCCTGCATTTGTCATCGTTTAACATGATCTTACCTTTCTCTTCTTTACACCCCTCATTTCTGCTTCTCCTAATGCCTCCTTTTCTCCTTTTTTTCCTGTAAAACTCTTGGTCAGTGATTAGTTCTTTGCAAAATGGATACTTGAGTTGCAGCTGGCACTTGCAGATAGGATTATAATAGGCACGTGAATTCCTGAAATACAACTGGTCAGGAGAACGGGCTCTCAGCAGCGGCAAAGCTGACCAGTAACTGACATTTTACTGCATGTTACAAATTGTGCCTCAAATTAGACATTTTGTAAAATTTGGCAAAAAAATTATTAGAATGGAATTGTGTATGGCAGAGATGTTTGTTTTCCTATAGGAAATCAGTCACAGTGGTGTCAATGAAATAAATCTTGAGGGTAACTTCAGGACAGGAGGCATGAGAATCAGGATTTTTGAGAAGCTGGGGCTTTGAGGCTGAGGTTCTCCTGTGTATGAGTTGTGGATCCCAAGGAGGAGAAGCCTGGATTTCTACCCTGTGTTGTTAAGGCCTGGATTTCCACCCTGTCTTGTTCACTGCATAATCAGTACATGATTTACATATTTGTAAACTTAGATCTCAACTTGAACACTTAACATGTCATCAGATCTGCTTAAAAATGGAATTGCTAATTTTTTTCTGCTTCTTTAACGCCTTGTTTTGTGTTTGCTGTCGTTGCTGGTGTTGTTTGCAGACGTGGGTTGGCAACAAGCGGCGGAAGATGAGCAGCAAGAGCGCCGTGGAATCTGGGGGCACCCCCCCAGGGACTGCCCCTGCCACTCCCTCCGTGCCCCCGGAAGCAGCAGTGAGAAATGTGGTAAATATTGCTCGATCCCAAAGCCAGCAATCCTCTTGGACCTCTTCTAACAACGACGTGATAGTGACTGGTATCTACAGCCCTGCCAGTTCGTCGGGCCGGCCGGGAGCCGCCAAGCACACGAACGCCTCCGTGGCAGAGCTGCACAAAACCTCCATTCCACGGCTCCCGGGCAAGAGCGACGCAGACTTCCAGCAGCAGCACATCCCTCTGGGACGGCAAGTACCCCACTGTAAAAACGCTTCCCTCTTAGTGGGGGAAAAGACCATTATTCTGTCCAGGCAAACGAGCGTGCTCAATTCTGCAAACTCCATTTACAGTCACACGAAGAAAAGCTACGGCGGCTCCTCGATGCAGACGGCGGAGCTGGTGTTACCTCAGAAACCCATGATTTGCCACAGGCCCTGCAAGGCTGAACCCGTGGGGTGCCAGCGCTTGCACAAACCCGGGCACGCGGCCCTGGCGTCCCACGTGCCCCCCGGGCCAAGGGCTCACCCCAGGGACCCCGGGTGTGGCACCCAGAACCTGGAGATCCGCGAGGTGTTCTCGCTGGCGGTCACAGACCAGCCCCAGAGGCTCGTGGCGGGGAGCACAGCGCAGAAACATCCCTCCCTGGAGGGCAGCTGCCTGTCCATCGCGATGGAGACGGGCGACGTGGACGACGAGTACGCCCGGGAGGAGGAGCTGGCCTCCATGGGGGCGCAGATCCAGAGCTACTCCAGATACTGTGAGGGCGGCGGCTCTGGCCGCGGGGACAACCAAAGCGCGGCCGCGGCCGGGCCGGGCCGCAGCGGGAGCTGTGGGGTGCAGGTGGGCAGTGCCAGGGACGGGTCTGACAATCTCCTCTACCACAGCAGAGAGTTCCACCTGCCTGCACGGACCTCATTGCACACAACATCCAGTACGATTTATAATACTGCGAACGCAGCCAGAAGTACCTTTTCCCCTCATTTTACATCTTCAAGTCAACTGAGGCTGTCACAAAACCAAAATAATTACCAGGTAATCCGTCGGTTTATCTCTGTATTCAAACCTCAAAGCCAAGGTTGTAGATAAATGCTGTTTTCTTTCAAAGTTGGTAGCTATTGAGCAGCAGGTTCACCCTTCTGCAGGCTGTGCTCCTTTTATGCCTTTCAGTGGAGATTCATTCTCAAACCCAGTGCGGGCAGCACTGCAGACCTGTCCAGCCAAGGCCCTGGTAACCATATATTGAAGATCAGTGAGGATTTCATGGATTCTATGGCCAAATTTTGGCTGCAGGAGGGTCATACCTACGAGCTGGTGGTCGCTCAAGCCTGTGTTGTCCTGCCCTGGCTTTCCGGCACATGCCATGGCCATTCCCTGGGTGTTCCCCTGTGGACACACATCACACGTGGCACAGGACATGTTTTCATGCTGACATTTGTGTGCCGTGCGTTTGCTCACCCCTGTTGATGTCAGCTTGGATTCCTGTGCCCCCTGTGCAGGTGGCAGTCTCTGGACTTGTGTTCTGCCAGGGAGTAGGATCCCCTGTGAGGGAGTTAACATGGTAGGAGACCCTCAGCTTCCTTTCCCACAGCATCTCATTGAAATAATCAGTTTTACATTCAATCCCTTTATTCCTCATCTTGTACTAAAATTCCTTTAGTGATACTGAGGGGAGATTAAGTGCAGATCATTGGAGAACTAAAAGATGTTTACGAGAAGCTGCAACACTTGACACATTTTTTTGTTTTTTGGTATTACGGGGGGAGAGATACTTGTGCAGGAAACATCGAAATTGGTATTTTTCATGGATTTTTACACCATCTGGCATGACATAGCGTGGAGACACTGAGATAAAAGTCTTTTAAGGCTGACAGGATGTGATTCTGTGTGTCTCACCTGCATGCATTTGCCTGTTATTGCCTTTTTAATTTATCTTGAAAATAAACCATGTCGACAGCATATCAGCTTTTCCTGTGCTTTGCTCACCAGGATAGAGAACAAGACTTTGTGAGTCATGGTTTTTTTAGTTTTTTTCAGTTTTTCTTTTCTTTTTTTCATGACTTCTTCCTATCTCATTTGAAAGAAAGCTTTTGAGTCTGAGTAAGTGCCGCTTTTCACCTGAATTATTACTTTTCTGGGTAAACCAGAGGTTCGATGAACAGAGATACTCTGGAGTAAATTCTGGGAGTAGATGGCACATCAGTTGAGCTGTTCTCTCCTTTTCTCTCACACAGTCTGTCAGTGTTTGCTGTTACTTTTCTGACTTGGTTATAGAATTCATGGAATGCTGTTTACTTTTGCCGTCCCAGTTTCACAGGAGAAGAAAAGCTGTAAATGTGCAGATCAGTCCAATAAAGGGTTGGTGGAAGTGCTTACGATTGAGTTAAGGACATTTTTCCTAAGTTTCATGATGGAAAATCCATTACTGATGCCTCCATCAGCTGTGTGCTCGTGATGCTTTATTTCACTCTTGAAAAAGCTTCAGAGAGATTGATTTCTTCTATTTTTAAATTTTTGTAATGAAATTTGGAGTAACTTTGATTTGGGGTTTTATGGGGTAGGAACTGAGTCTTTTTAAAGAGCTAGAACAGTTTGTGGTAGATGATATTTTACCTGTCCACGTGGTGTTTATATGGATCAGAACAAGATCTCTGGAACTTTGTTTTGGGGGTTTTTTTACTTCCCCCTGTTAAAACAACATACCTGTTTTTTTTGATAAGTGAGGAATTCATCTGTACCCCAGCTGACCTCCATGCCTGTCTCAGGTACCTTGTTCTTTGGATTGGGGACGTGGATGGAGGGAGCTTCTGTTTCCTGTCATATCCCTTGTCATTCCAGGGTTTTAAACCTGGGAAAAGCTGAGCCGGATGCTGTTAATTCTCTTATTGCTGTGAACATGCACCCTGTGAACCTCTGAGGTGACACTTCTGGGTATTAGAGACTTTCTGAGGTGCTGTCTGAATCCTTTTAGGCTTGTACAGGATGACACTTCATTTTTTTGTAGTCAGTTTATGTTAATTTTATTGCCCATGTTTAGCTCATTTATCCATCAGCACAGAGATGAAAATCCTTAAACTTGGGGAAATCTTCTTGAATTTAAAAATAGATTAAACCTGAGCTAAATGATTATTGGAGTAGTTGAACATCCAAGCAGATGCTTCTTCAAAGTCAGGACTCTGTGATTCATGTTTTGATGAAGTAATTACTGTCATATATTGGTGGGGTATCTAATTAGCAATTAGTTATAGCTTCCTTACTGGTTCAATTAATCAAATTCATGTTAGTGTAACTTAAGACTAAATTTAATTAAGTGATCAATTTTAATGCCTGAGCAGTTTCAGTAAACAAATTCCTCAGCCTACTTGCCTGTGTTAGTTCGACTTTGAGTGTGTTGAAGTAGAGAGGTTATCTGTGCTGTCCTCGAAGCTGAATTGGGATTTAGTCTTGGTTTCTTCCCCCTGACCCTAAGGGACAAAAACCCTGTTGAGAATCTGTGTATTTTTATTGCCTTTGCTCCCAGCCCTCGTGCCTGTTTCACAAGGGCAGCTCAGAAGGGTGCCGTGCACGTTGTCTTTCAGGGAGTTCTCTTGAGATGAACTTGCCTGGTTTTGGCCTCACACCTGTCAGAACTGTGTGCATTTGTCTTCCCAGCAACCCTTAATGCTCTGCCAGGTGGATTTTGCTTTACTCCCATGGAAAAGCACTTTTTTTTTTTTCTAGCCCCCTTTGAATTAGTGAAGAGGAGCCACCTGGCTGCGTCCTCAGGGTGCCTTTAAGTGGGTTCTGTGGTGTGAAGCTGTTGTGTGGGATATAGGGTTGTAACAGACATAACTTTTCCATGCAGAATTTCTGAAATATGTGTGTGTAGTGAAGAAATCAGTATTTTAGACTCAAAACGTGATGCAGGCTGACCCTTGGGAGGGGAGGGAGCTCCTTTCCGCTCCCCCTCAACCCTCCTGGTGCTGTAATGAGAAAGGGTCTGATCTTGGGTGACCTCCAAGTGCTTCCAGCTAAAAGCTTGAGGAATAAAAGTGTCTGATGTGTTTATACAGCAGACACCTGTACCAGGGCTGCTGTACTTGCTGTGCTCATGCTGCAAGAGCCATCAGTGAGGCACTTTGCAAATACAGAAACTGTCAGTGCAGTTTGGTTCAGTCAGCAGAAGTGCACAGGGTTTTCCTCACATACATGTGTGTAATGACTTTAGGTGATTGATCTCTCCAGAGCTATATTCAGACTCTCAAGCCTTGCTTGTCTGCAGCAGAAAATGAACATGGAATCCTAAATAAGCCTAGAATATTTCAGGCTGTGACAGAGCTCAGATGGTCAGGGAAAACAGTTTGAGATTTTTATTTAAGGAAGTCTGGCCTCTGGGAATGATGGACTGGCCTCTGGGAATGATGGAGAAACACTAGGAATGGAGGCAGCCCACCTTTGCCTTCATACCACTTCCACTTCCTTCTCCAACCTGATAGCCCTAATTTTTCTGCTGGTACTCAAATCTTTAACATCAGACATTGAACAGCTCAGTGACAAACACGAGAGCGTTTTTTCTGGAAGTTTAAGTGATGTAATTGAAAAAGATGTGAGGGCAGCTCAGTCCTCAGCCCTTGTCTGCCTCCAGTCTGCTCCTCCTGCCAGTGTGGGACAGATTGAAAGGGAAACTGCTGTTGTGAAATACAAGTTTGGGGTACCAAAAGTACAGAAACACCCAAGTCACCACTGTGTTATCTTGCCCTCACCCACAGAAACAGTGTTTTAGTCTGGGCAGTAAAGGTGAGTGTGACTTTTGTTTTAAATCTTAACCTGTTTACAGACACTGGTGTCATAATTGAATGCACAATGCTGAAGTCTTGTGAAGTTGTTCAGTATTGGCTCTCACAGCAACCTAAGCTGCTCTTGTTTTCTGTTCTGTTTCCTCCTTCCCCTCTACAGATTTCAGGAAACCTTACTGTGCCTTGGATTACAGGTTGTTCCAGAAAAAGAGCAGTAAGTACATTTCCATTTAAGTATCTAATGCATCAAGTGAAGCAATGAAAAGTTGATAAAAATGCATTTTTGAAGATGTCAGTTCTGTTTACTTTGTGTGGGTTTTTCCCCTTTTTACTTTGATAAAAACACTGTCTGCAGGTGCAGTGTTTCAGTTGAGGTGAAGTTGATGTCTATCTTTAAAAGCAGGTCAAGGTCATAATCAAGTGTGAGGTGATGCCAGGTAGGAATGGTGCTCTTAGCTCAAATATAACATCTGAATTGATAAGGACTGAGACTTTGGAGCTCAGAATATGTTTTTTATGTTGAAAGTGAAATGGTTGTTAATTGAGGCAATGGAATGCTTGAGAGAGTAACTCCCTCTGCAGCTTCCCTGCACATGCACAGAATTAGTCAGTGCTGGCTGTAGGAACTTGATCAAGTCTCATTTTATCCACATAAATGTCATTTCACAGTAGCAGAATCAGCCAGGTTGATGTCCTTAATTCACAGACAACTCCAAACCATAACACAAGGTATGAAACAGCTTTTGTCAGGAAAAAAAACCCTGTGCCCAACTCCTGCGTTTAGTTACTGCTCAGCATTTCCAGCTTGTCTTGGAAGAGATGTCAGTTCTGCCTCCCTTCCATGGAAATCCACCCTCGGCTTGGATGATGCAGCCAGGCTCTCCAGGGGCTGCTCTATCAGTCCAGCTCTGGCAGAAGCAATAACTGGGGAAGTGTCTGCCATGGTAACCAAACTCCCCAGTCCATGGAGCTGGCAGTGTCCTGGCAGTGTCCTGGCAGTGTCCTGGCAGTGTCCTGGCAGCGGCTGCCGTGTTGGCAATGAGGTCTGGGCAATGGAAGAGCCTTTCCTTGCTTTCTCCTGCTGTAACCAGTACTTTTTCCTTTATTATTTTAAGTTCTTCTCTTTAGTCTTCAAAAGGTGTGTGTGGGAGTGTTTCCTGTATAAGCAGGAATCTAAGGACCATCCCATTAATGGTGTTTTCTCTCAGACTTTTTCTAGGTCTCAGCTGAAGCACTTGCAATTTCTGCAGAGTTTGGTACAATCACTTACTTCTTTTTATATGGAGAGCACTTTATAAGAGCATCTCCCAGAGGAACTGGTACTTTTATACAAATCCTGTTGTGCTCAATCCATCTTTTTTCTTTCCTAAGTGCTAATTCTCTTGAGGGGGCTTTTTAAAATGCAGCTCTTTTCTGGAAGGCTCATCCCCCCCTATCACTTAATGACCTTTTAGAGCCTCTCACCAAGGAGCTGGGGAGTGTCCTCAGGTAGAGTTTCATAGCTAAAGGGGGAGGTTTTCCCCCTCCCTCCCAGTACCCTGCCACCCCATCCATAGCCAATATCCAGTTGCAAGGTGATCCAGGTCGGGTGTGTGACCTGGCAGGTACAAATTCTGCTGCTGAGTTTGTTTTTAGAGTTCAGTGCTGTTGTGGGAGTCAGGTGAGTGCAGGAGCCAGCTCAGAGTCGGCAGTGGGAGGGAGCACTGGGCTGGGAGTGGGGTGATGCTGGCCCCTGCCTGCAGCACTGGGGGGGTTGTTGGGCAGTGTGTTTGTGCTGGATACCTGACACCAGCTGTAGAAGACATTTCTGGAGTAAATTTTAAAACTTTCAAGGATGTGGAGGTGCCTGTTTATTAGTCACAGAGTCCTTAAGGTTTGAAAAGACCCTTAAGATCATCAAGTCCGACCGTCAGCCCAGCACCAGCATGGTCACCACTAACCCATGTCCCCATGTGCCACATCCACGCGTTTTTTGAACACTTCCGGGGATGCTGATTCCACCCGTGCCCTGGGCAACCTGTTCCAATGTTTACAACCCTTCCAGTGAAAGAAGTTTTCCTAATATCCAACCTGACCCTCCCCTGGCACAGCTTGAGGCCGTTCCCTCTCATCCTGTCCCTGTTCCCTGGGAGCAGAGCCCGACACCCCCTGGCTGCCTCCTCCTGTCAGGGACTTGTGCAGAGCCAGAAGGTCCCCCCTGAGCCTCCTTTTCTCCAGGCTGAGCTCCTTTCCCAGCTCCCTCAGCCGCTCCTGGTGCTCCAGCCCCTGCCCCAGCTCTGTTCCCTTCTCTGGCTCTGGCCCTTCAATGACTTTCTTGCAGTGAGAGACCATTAAGGATGGTTATTAGGGAATTTTTCCTTAGACCTTTCCTCCTTTATCTTTTTAATCAATAAAATGCATAAAACCCATTGGTTAATACAATCTGACAACATCTGTGTCCAGATTTGTGGATGCACTTTCCCGGTCTGAGTGCAGAACCAGCCCCCTTCAGGAGACAAGTTGAGGACTTGGCACTCTAAAACTGCTGTGTACAGGCAGGGGTAAGACAAGCAAAGGAGAAAAAGCTTCTACTTCCTAGAAACTTTGATTTCAACTGTGAAATTCTTTGGAAAAGAGAGTGTGAGGGAACAGAAATAGAATGGATAGAGTTGTAGAACTGCCATTATGGCAATTACTGCCATTCAAACAGGAAAAAGGCTAATCTGTATTTTGGTTAAAATGGAGAAGATTGTCTTTTAGATGCTCTGAATTTTTAATCTTCTGCCTTGATGTTTTGTTTCCCTTGCCCTGTCCTTCAACTGTATCAGGAGAGAAATAAAAGCTGTGCAGTTCTGCAGAAACTCTTTCTTGTCTGCTCAGCTCTGCTGTAGGGTGATGTAATCCTGATTGTTAATGAATATTAGTCTAGAAATATCACCCTCTCAGTAACTCATGAGAGTGTCTTTGGAAATGACAGAGTTCTGTGTTCTGTGCTGGTGCATGTGCAGTGGCCTTTGTGAATGCATTGATTTTTGGTTTTTCACAGGGTGGTGGAAGGATAACGAGGATTCAAAAATAGCAGTGAAGGTACCAGTTAAGGAGAATTAAAAGGGAGAAGATATCTTCACTTTTGTCCTTGTATTTAAGTCTTGAGTGTACTGACTGTGCTTCAGTTCTGTGTCATCCGAGGTCTGAGCAGAATGGTTTGTGTTTGTGGTAGATTTAGAAGTACTGGTGTGCTCTGGAGAACATTCGTCACACAGGTGGTGACTCTGGCTGAGCTGTGCCGTAGTGGTGAACTTGTATTTCGGGGGAGAGAGGGAGCTTGTCTGCCCTGAGCTTCACTTTGGGGTGTCTGGGCTCTCAGCCTGATGTATTTGGGGACGGGAAAGACCTGAAATGGGTGGAGAGTTCCTGTGCTAGATTTTGATTTTTAAATCACTGTTTGCACATTGTTTATTTGGATAAAACTCTGTCACAGGAGTGCAAGCACACTTTGGGGCAGGTGAAGGGGCTGAGGTGGGAGACCTGTTCTGGGCATGGGGAGCACAGCTGGGTTGTGTGGGGGAGACACATCAGTACAACTCCAGAGAAAGCTCCTCCTTGGCCTGGGGTGTGAAAGGCTCAGGAAAACCGGCGGCTGCCGCAGGAAAACCGACGTGAGCTGAGAGCAAACGCCTGAGAGCAGCTTTACAGAGAAACCCCGGCAGGGATTAAAGCTGCCTGCAGTCAGAGGGCACCTCAGCTCTGCCTTTTGTTTTAAAGCTATTCCAGGAGGAACTTGTGGATTTCTCTCCACCTTCCTCTGCTCTCCCAGGAGGGGAGAAAACTGTAGTTTAGTCAAGTCAGTGGGAGCATGTCTGAGTGAGACAGTCGGGGTCTGCAGTGAGAGGTGAGCCAAGCTGGAGGTCTCTGGTTTGGAACACTGTGCTTGTTCCTGCTTTGTGTCATTTGGAATACTGAGTAAAGTGTTTCCTCCTTCTGTGAGATATTTTACTACGCATCTCAAGATATTTCTATGTTGGATGGTAGTACCATCCATGGCATGGCATGGCCTTCTGGCTGGGAAGAGCACCTCCTTGTCCCACAGCAATCCGCAAGGAATGCAAGGGGAACGAGTCTGGTCATCTTTTTATTACGTGATGTGCTGCAGCCAAGTGCCACAAATCACCTTGGCTTTTTGTCTGCTGTGAACCTGCAGGCAAGGAATGCATCCTGTCCGAACAGGAACTGCACAACTTTCTGGTCCAGTGTGAGGAAGACATTAATGGATCAAGTAAGAATCATGGTAATTACCACCTAAAAATCAGTTTACTTTGAGGCTGAACATTCACTGTTTCACAGATCGGTTCAAAATCTCCAGAAGGGCGAGTTGTCAGTTTGTGTGGTTTGAGGGTTGGTTTGGAAATTACAGAGTGAGATGACTGGGGTTCAGAGTGTAATATCTTTGCTAGACTGTTCATTGCATTGATATATCTTTTTTTTTTAATCTTTTTAGTTGAGTTTGATTTAGAAACAGATATTAACAGAATATCTGTAATTTTGGCTGAGTGCTGAAGCAGTTACAGCTCTTCTCACACTGGGGTGCTATGAAATATTTATCAGTTCTGCTTCCATCAGAGCAAACTTCAAGCTTACCCAACCAGTGGGGAAAGATGCAAAAAATCTCTGTTGCAGAAACCTAACAGTGTGTGCCCTAATGGTGTGTCAGCAGGAAGAGTTTAAGGGTGCCTTCAGACACCGTTGTGCCTGCAGTTTGTGCAGCTGTGTGCGAGCAGCAGTGTCCAGCCTAAGCGCAGGATGGGCTGTCACTGACAGGGGGAAGCTTTGTGGCACTGGTGAAACCTGAAGCTAAAACCTCAGGCTGAAGGAATGTGTAATCTGGCACAGCTTTAATGAGGTTAAATATCTTGATGTGTTAAGGGAAAACGCAGACCTTCAGAATTTGTGTGTGGGAAATCAAGAAATAATAAACTGAAAAGCAAGAATGGTATTAAATGGTGCAGATGGGAAAGGGGGAACGTAGTGGAATGATTCAGAAATCACTATTAATACATACAAATAAGATCTTGAGGTAGGAACTGATAATCCTCTGAAGAAAACAGATATTAATTAATTAGTTGATTAATTAATTATTAATCAGAGAGCTCCATGCTGGTGTCACTGGGAAAGGTGAATAAGGCAAAATGACACTGTGCTTGTACAGAAGAATTTGGGATTTGTTCATACCTTGAATGCTTTGAGCGCTTCTGATCTTCCCATTCCTCCCAAAATATAACAGAAGCAGTGACAGGGATCAAAGGCATGGAAAATTTGTTGTGAGAGGTTTGTTTGCTAAAAATAACCATTACCTCAGCCCATTTCATCACCAAGTATCAGAACCGAATGTTGATTTAATACGATTTCACTGCAATTGAGATAAACACCCCACACAGGGCTCAGCTGCAGCATAAATGCAAGTTATGTATAAAACCTCTAGTTCTTCCATTTTTTAGCATGTCTTTGATTAATAATGTGAAATTTGTGTATAGCTTTTGTGCACGTGGCCTGAAACATTTTCAACTGATGCATAAAACCCGATCTAAAAATGCAAGCTTGAAGAAAAGGCAGGATAAGGACACTCCACTCCGTGCAATTATTCATCCCAATTATAGACACCGGATTTGCACCACAGATATTGCTGCACAGTGGGGGGGACGAGGGGCTCGGCGAAGGGCCAGGAATGTCTCTAATAAACTGGGTCATCTCTTCTAAGGATGTTGTTATTACACTTGGGAGGTCGGGGATAAGCCGGGTTTAACCCTGCACGGCACAACTGCTGATTCAGTCTGCTCGCCAGGATTGCTTTTCCTTGGGAATTGATAGGCTGGATGCTGCTGGACAAAGCCTCTCCTGCTTTTTAAACTGTGGGCAACAGAAGTGGGAAGTGTAAAGGATTCAGCCAACAGCCAGCACCGTCAAGGATAAAGCCAAGCCTTGAATCAGCAAGCTGTGGATCTGAAGAAAGGAAATGAGAATTGTATTCAGAGCTGAGTTAATGGAGTAAAAATAAGACCTGAATTACTGGCTTGCCTTCACCTACAAGTATTGTCATAAATATGAAGCTTTCCAATATTATCTTTTGATATTTTTTCCTATAATGGTGAATATTATGGTATTTGTAGGGCTCTGGGTTTTTCCTCTTGGTCCCTCATTTCCTCTGACGATATTAAGCATGAGAAGGTTATTAACTAAATTGATGGAAGCTTAGTTGCATGTACAATGTAGAAATTCTATCCTTTATTTTCTGACAAAAGTCATTATGTAATTTTTAAGCAGTTTATAATGCAGGAGTCAAACCTGGGTATGATCCATGTCAAGGGGATGATCCTGTAATTGAAGGTAGTTTGTGATTTCCCTAAGAAATTGCTGATAAGCCCCATGGCACAGCATGTTAAATGAAGGCAGCTAATCTGGAGCTGAAATTCGGACATGCTGAAGTGTCATTTACATCTGGAGAGCTTAAGGGGTGACACTGATCCCGTGATGCTGGTGCAGCAATTGAGAGCAGCGTGTGTAAATGATCATCCTTTGGGATCGCTGAGATCCCACCGAGCCGCTCACTTGGCAGAGCACAGGGGCTCCTCAGTGCTGGTCTTGGTGGAAAAAAATGACTAAAATGAGACAGACTCCAAAGTAGAAAAGTTATATTAGCATAATGTTGCAGCGGCTCTGAGGTGAAAACCATTGAACAGTGATGTGTATAGTAAGACTTTTACTGAAACATTTGTAGTAGGTCATCAGAATTAACATCCATCCACTAAAATGGAAAAGATCTGACACTGCTTTTTAAGGAAAATTTTTGAAGGCCAGGTGGTTTTGCTAAATTCTGCTTTTTCTGTGTAAAGTCCTTGTTTTGATTAAGTCAAAGCTGAGCAGGCTCTGCACCTTCCTGAGCACCATCCCTCTGGGAACTCGAGGCAGGCACTGGATGTCTTTTGTCCAAGGCAGGATCCTCTTGCAGATCACTTTTCCTGCTGCCAAGTCCTCTCCCTGGGGTCTTTCAGGAGAGGAAGCATTTCTGAGATAACTGGAAAACCACGTGGCAAGAAGAAACCTGAGCTTCCTCCAGCAGCAGCTGGACTTTCTTTGGGTTTTGTTCTCATTTGGCCAACGCAACCACCTGGGTGGGAGAAGTCGGCCTGAGCAGGGTTTCTGCCTTACCTGTGCCGTAACACCGGGCACATTTCCTGGTGCTCCACAGAATTTCACAGAATATTCTGAGCTGGAAGGGACCCCACAAGGATCATTGAGTCAAATCTTAAGTGAATGGGCTTCTCTCATTTCAGCCCTTCACTGGGGAGGGTGAATTTCCACAGGGTGTTCCAGGGGACTTTCAGGCTGCGGGTGTTAAATGTGAGGGATTGCTGTGTGTTCTGTCCCTGCTGAGCAGGGATCACAGGGAGCTCTGGGAGTTCACTGTGAGGGGTTGCAGCAGTGTGAACTTTCCAGAACCAGCAGCCAATGTTAGTTATTTATGTTTAAAGAACACCCACTGTCCTTTAGGACGTCAGGTTGCCTTGAGCAGTCAGGAATGCAGGATAGGCCAGGGTTTTTCCGTGTAGTCTGAGCATTGCTGTCACTCCTCTCTGCCTTCCCTCTCCTCGGTGCTGGGCTGCCGCAGAGCAGAGCTCTTCGCAAGTCCCAATCTCTTTTGCCAGCAGCTATAAAAGGAGTTATTGCTGCAGTGATCCGGGACATGGCTGTGCTTTTGTTCCTTGAGCGTGGCTTGGAGACAGGCGGAGCTCAGGTCAGGCGTGCAGCGAGAGCGGCGGCAGCTCCGGGCGAACGGGCACCAGGGATTTGGCTTTGCCCGGGTCTGGAGCTGCACTTTGCTCAGCCTGGAGCAGCCTTCAGTGTGCCAAGTGGATTCCTTTTGGATGAACATGGCCTCAGGCATTCTGCCCAGGAGCATCTCCTGTGCTGGGCTGCCCGGGGCTGTGCGGGAGCGCAGTGGCTCCGGGGTGTCCAGGGCGCTCCTCACCAGCCCCGCTCTGACCTGGTACCATCAGCTGTGGGATGGGCAGGATGGGAACATTCCATCACAAACTGGGGTGATGGAATGATAGCCACAAAAAACTCTTGAGTGCCTAGTAGGCACCCAATTAATCATGGATTCATTAAAGTTGGAAAAGACCTCTAAGGTCATCAAGTCCAACCGGACCATATTTGAATATATCTGGGGCATCATTTTATTGGGATTGCTTGAGGAAGACAAAGGTTTGATGCCCCTATTTTGTGTTCATACATTGAGGAGATGCAAGTGCTTCTAACATTTTGAGAAATAGTAATTTTTAAAAGAAGAAAATTGCAACAATTACCATATTCTGAAGATTAACAAAAGCTAGAACTGGGAACGGTACAGTATTGTCAAATGATCCTAGTTCTGCAAAATTTCTTTTTATTCCACTTAAAATTATTTCTTTCTAACTTTTAACAGTCTTTAAATGAGCAAACATAGAGTTCAGCTGTTAAAATCATGAACACAGTTCAGCTACTGAAATAATGACACATGTGGCACATGGGCTACAAGTTACCAGTGCAGACTTTGTGGTTGATTTTCTGTACTCTGAATTGCAGGAGAAGTGAAAAACATGGGTTGGTCTAATGAAACTGTAGATTTTAGATAAAATTCTGAGTAAAAAGCTTTTGATAAAGCTTGGAAACTCTACTAGAGAAAGAAATGCACTCTATGCTCTCACCGGTTGAAACAGCAGTAGGATGTTTAGGAATTCTTTTTCAGTGTTACTCCTTTTATCACTGATCCACTATCACATATTTTGATAAATGTAGACAAAGAATTTGCGAACTCACAGATAAACAGTGGAACCAATTTAAACTCAAGCTCACCAAATAAACATTAAAGTATTCCCTTTAGGAAGTCAGAATCCTTTGAATTATGCATGTGTTGTAGTTTGCAGTAAGATAAAAGAACTTTAAGGGGGGAGGGTGAGAAACTTGAAAAGCCTTTAAGGAGTAATTTGCATAAATTGGGTGGAGAGAGTAAACAGCACAAGGGGGAAAAAAGTTATTTTCAGTAAGGCCTTCTAGAATGAGATAAAACAAATTACCAAAAAAATCAGGTGGAGTTGAAACAAAGCTGAAACTTGTGTTGGTGCTGCTACTGCCTTTACAGCAAATCCCAGGGAACTCTGAAGTGCCCTGCATACAAAAAGAAATTAAAGAAACCCCAAATTCTTAAGGGAGAGTTCAAAGAGAAGAAGAGCCATGGAGACAGTACAACGTGTGTGTTACTGTGTGGGAGACCTCTGGACATGAATGCTCAGGATAAGCAGATTCCTTTTCAATCTAACAGTATTTTTTTTATCTTGCAGTTACAGGACCGCACACAATTTAGTGACCGAGACTTAGCTACCCTAAAGAAATACTGGGACAATGGCATGACCAGCCTGGGCTCAGTCTGCAGAGAGAAAATTGAAGCTGTGGCTGCAGAATTAAATGTTGACTGTGAAATAGTGCGGGTAAGAAATCCAGAGTCTTCCCTTATCTTGTCGCAGGAGCAAAAATAGGACAGATGAAAGGCTTTAAAAATTTCATGAGGAAGCTTGAAATAGATTTCACGTATTACATAATGAATGACCATGTTGGGAAGTGCTCTCCTGCTCTTTCTGCAGTCTATATTTAGTAAAAGCCCTCAGGTAAGAGTCATATTGATCAGCAGCAGAAGCAGCACTACGAGCTGCTTGACAATTGAGTAAGATTTTAAGTAAGTGTTACATTTTTTAGGGAGATCCTAGAAGACTGTAAGGTACTATTTATATTGCTGTTAGCATACCAAAAAAGGGCTTTTCTAAAGATACAGGGAAAATACTTCTCATTCATACTTATAGGGAAAATTGTGTGGAAGAAAATGCTCCGAAATAGGAAAAAAAAAATTTTACAAGACTGTCTTGAGGACAGGTTGAGGTGTGATAGAGGAATTCTGGGTCAGTTTAGTTTGATGGTCCCTATAGGTAGTTGAGGGAGGCACAGCTGTGCTGGAGATAACCTGACTGCCAAGAACCACTGCACATCATCTCTTCCAGAGGCTGGGAAGTTGTTCCCAGTGTGTCCCAGATGAGCAGACACACAGCATCACCCTGCAGCCCTGGGGCCTCCTTCGCTCATCCCAGCCTCAGGAAATGGTCCCACTGTTTGCAGTCATACAAAGACAGGAGCCTTCTTTTCCGTCATGATGGGTGTGACAACTGGGATTATTCCTTTCAGGCTTCATCCTCTCCTTCCACCTCTTTCCTAAATTCCTGGCACTGCTGCAGAAGCAGGGCTATGAGCCCTTAATGAAACTCTTCTGTTGTGGAGACCTCTGGCTTGGTGCATCCAAATGGTTCCAAAGCTGCTTTTAGGGTTGAACATAAATCTGGTTATTTGTGGGCACACATGAATTCTGAAAAACCCAATTGTACTTTTGAAGGCTAAAGAGAATCCCTCTTTTCTCTGTAGAGAACAAAGGTGCTCCCTGTTTTCCAAGGGCTTCACTTTGCTCTCTGAAAGATGCAGCCGTTCCCCTGACGGTGTCTCCTGGCCATGACACGCCTCGTGGACAGCACAGTGACACCAAGGCTGCCTTGGGTTGTTCCCTTGGGAACATCCTCACTGGCATACGTGGGGTGAAGTTCTGTACAAACCTTTCCACCTGCTGGAATGTTTCTGGCCTCAGGGCAGAGACCAGGCTAGCCCCGCAAGGCTCTGCCATCACCTGCACCAGAACAGACACACAAATGATCCCATGCACTTTACAGACCTTGCTGGAAGTGTTTAAGGAGAGAGTATTTTAGGGCTAGAACTCCCAAGCTGATTTCCTACATGGGAATTCCATTGTGCTCTTGCCCTCACCGTTGTGCTGTTGCAGAATGTTCTCTGTTCAGCAGAGCACACGGGACATGGAACCTTGTCTTCCCCATTTAATTTGAGACGCTATCAAAACATGTTCATCTTCTCTGACATTCTCAGTATGCTGAATGAAAGATTTTCTGCTTTGAAAAGTCTGTAAAAGGATCTGCCTTTCCCAAGTGCCTTTTTTACTAAAAAAGAGGTAGATTCAATTTTAAATTTTATTAGCACTGTTTGTTAAAATCACAAGATGATGGGAAAATTTAAAGAATGGCAATATACTGGTTGGAAAAAAAAAGAGACCCAGATCTCAAAGGGCTGTTGGTGTTGGGGTTTTTCTTTAATTTTTTTTCCCCAAACTGTAGGTAATACAAAAAAATGATCTAGGTGGTTCTCTGCATACCTGTTGTGCATTCTTCAAAGAGGAAAATCAGCAAACTGGGAAAGCAAATACCAGCCAACAAAAATGATTTGCTAAAAATAGTGTTCAGCATGTTATCTTTTAGCTTGTTAGAGATGCAGCTTTAAAAGGGTTTTTTTCTCAAGGCTGGCACAGCATGAAACTGTGTTTAGTAGTTGGGACTGCTGTTAATATTTCTTTATTTTTTCTCTCTGGTAATCAAGGTATTATAAGCCAAAGGTTTTTTACTCAACTTTTCCAGAACCCTAGGAAGAGGAGCAGGGAAGGTATTTCTGAAATAAGGCCAGAGTGATGTTTAGTGTGTCTTTAAAGAGGAAAATCCTAAAATATTGTAGTGTCTTGGGAAAGTCATTTGGAACAGAGGCCTCGTGGAAAGGACGTGCATTTTGCCATTGTCTGATCGTGTTTTCAAACCCAGGAACTGCTGCTCCTGTTTCTGGGGGTGTAGATGGTGTGGAAGGGGGATGAGAGCCAGCCCGAAAAGAGTGGGAGTAGCAGGTGGTAAAGAAATGGATTCCTGGCTCTGGGAAGAATTTTTGGTTGCCAGTGGAGAACTAATTTGATGGAATGAAGGGTTTGGGCTACAAGGGCTGTTGAGCAGAGTTGAGATGAGATGAGAAGTCAAAAGCCTGAGTGACACAAGGGAAGGGAGAGCCTTAGGATTGCAGACAATTCTTGTTGCATCATGTTAAACTCTGAGTCTTTACTAATTTTTGGTGTAGATGTTTCGTCATCAGAGAAAGCAAATTAATGACCAGGTGTACAGATCCACTTGGAGAATTCGGAATGTGGGTCTTCTTTTTTTTTCTCATTTGAAACTCAGTTTTATTGATGTAAAATGAACTCAAGCCAAAGGGGACTGAAGGATGAGCTGCTCTGAGCTTTATTCTGCCAAGTTCCTTTCTGTCCTCCAAGGGGAGTGATGTGGATCTGTCACCTTGGCCAGTTCCCTGTGTGCTGTAGGAAATCCTAGAACAGGGGGGATGTTTGGGTCATCGGATGCTTCAGTCTCCTTATGGAAGATGCAGAGTAGGAGAACCTGGATCAAAGATCTTATTTTAAATTTCTTGAGTAATTTAGGTAGGGAGAGACCTTACAAAGTCACCTAGTCCTGCTCTTTATCTGGAACAGGATTGACTTTGGAATCAAGTCAGGTTTTTCAGGATGTTGCCCAGTAAAATGTTGAGTACCTCCAAGGCTGGAGGTGCCAAGGCTCCTGTGGACAGACTGTCCCTCTGCCTCACTGTGAAGCATTATTTTTTCTTTTTAATTCTCAGTTCCAGTCAGAGCTTCCCTTGCTGCCACTTGTGCCTATTGCTTCTTTTCCTTTTGCTCTGCGCCTTCCTGTTTCACTTGGAAAGCTGAACCTGGACACAGGATTTCGGGAAGCAGCCTCAGGAGGGTCAAATACTGGGGAATGATCAGCTTCCTGAACTGCTGGCTGCACGCTAGTCCAGATGTGCTGATGTCACTTGGTTGGGGGCCTGTTGCTTTTGTTATAGTTTCTGATATCATTCATGTTTATTTCTCTTACAAGACTTGGATTGGGAATCGAAGACGGAAATATCGTTTAATGGGGATTGAGGTCCCACCCCCTAGAGGAGGTCCTGCTGATTTCTCTGATCAATCTGAATTTGTTTCTAAATCAGCACTTAATCCAGGAGAGGAAACTGCTACTGAAGTGGGGGATGATAATGATAGGAATGATGAAGTGTCAATCTGCTTATCTGAAGGAAGCTCACAAGGTATTTGGAATGCAGTTACTACTGTGCCTATATTTTCAATTTTGTGCAGTGTGCATGCTTTGGATTCTGTTGTACACATTCAAAAACGTCTGACAGAGTCACAAGTGCTCCACCCTGCCTGGGCTGAAGGTACTGTTTGGTCTCTTTCTTCTACCTCCGTGTCTCTGAGTTTTGTTTGGGTTTGTTGTACAAGGATTGGAGAAACCTTTGATCTATGAGCCCCATTTCTGCCAGACTGATCTGAAATGAAATCACAAGTTCACATTTTGCTGGTGCAAGTGAGAACTGAGGTGGAGAAGCCTCACTTCCCAAGGAAGGCAGGTTTACAGAATGCTCTCTGCTAACTGCTCAGTTCTTCCCAGCCAGCTGGAATGGCCATTCCATTTGACAACCCATCCCTGGAAGTGTCCAAGGCTAGGAGGGACAGGGCTTGGAGCAAGCTGGTCTGTGGAAGGTGTCCCTGCCTTGGCAGGGGTGGAATGGGATGAGCTTAAAGGTCCCTGTCACCCCAACCCGTGCTGATTCCATGGTTCCACTCCTGTGATCCTGATCACCCCAGGCACTGCTGGGGGTGGAGCTGCTGCTGTGCCTGGGCAGAGCTGTGCATTCCCAGCTCTCCTGGCAGGGAACCCCTCAGCTCAGGCTGGAACAAGGAGCTGCCCAGGCCTCCTGCTGCTCTCTCTGACAGGCAAACACAGCCCAGCAGATCAAAGCCACGAGCAGGGGACAGCTCAGGAGCCTTGGAACTGCACACACGGGGGGCGTCCTCAGTAAACTGCAGGATCTGGAGTGAGAAGTGCCTTCAACTTAATTCCCTTTTCCCTCCCAGGAGCACATGGGATCGATGTCTCCCTGCCCCTCCTGTCCGTGAGCCCGGCGCATCCCCCACTCACTAATTGCTCCCAGTGCTTCTGCTTAGAGGAGATCAATGAAGCCTTTGCTCTCCAAGCTAAAAGAAAGTCTGACCTCGGGCCTGCTGCTGCTGCAGCTCAGTGTGCCAGGCTTGATCCTGTCATTTCATCAGAACAATTTAAAGAGAGGAGCCAGGGGAATGGAGAGCGGCTGGGAATGAGTCTGGGAGAGCTTTGTCATATTTGACTCTAGAGGGAATAAGATGATAAAGAAATGGGTCAAGTGATTGAAAGCCGAGTGAGATGAGGAATCTCAGAGTCCTTGATTTGCCTGAGGTGTGGAAGGAGCTGATTTAAGTCAGATCTGCTTGAAAGAAATGGTGACAGGGAAGAGTCTGAAGTGTCTGTAGTTCAGGTGAGGAATAACTCCGTGTTTATTGAGCAAGGCTTTCATCGAGCGAGGTGAGGCTGAACACTTGGGTGCATTATTAGTGTCAAAGCCTAAGGAAGTGCAAGGAAACGACAGGATTTCCACAGCATCCAGGAATCCCACTTCCATTCCTTTATTCTCCCACAACAGTTATTTCTATTCATTTCTCCAGTTCAAAGGAGGAGGTTTCACTGCTGCAGCTCAGCTGGTTTTGAACTTCTGGAAAATATTTCCCCCAATACTCATGCGTTATGTTCAGTCACAGATAGGGAATTGTTCTAATGTTGGAGAACTGTAACTTTTGGTCCTAATTTATTAAAAAACTAAAACCACAACAGAAAAAAGCCACTCTGAAAGACAGACAAAAGCATTTTTTGGTCACCTAATTAGAGTGACAGTGTTGATGGCTCCTGCTTTTAAATAGTGTGTCAATATAAAAAAAAAAATCAGTGGAGCATTAAAGCTCTCATATTGCCTCGCCTTTTTTAATTGTGTGTTAATTGAATCCACACTGTGTAAGTGGAGGCCATTAGGGCTATGCTGGGTTCCATGAGCTGAGGATGAATATTTAAGGAGTTGGGAATGCTGTAGGGAGCTGCTTCGTTCAGCTGTTGAATCCAAGGGGTGACTGTCAGGGTTGCAGAGTGCCTGGTGCCTTGGAATGTCCCTGAGTCCCTGAGGAGCATCCTCACCCGGTGACCTTCACCTTTCCTTGCTCCCTGCTCCCCAGTGCTCCCATTTGGTCCCAAGTGCTCCTGGCACAAGTTGTCCTGTGCAGCTGTGACCAGTGGCAGATTAAGTTTATTTGAAACAATTTCCAATCAAATTTGCTCAGTTTTGAGATATTTACCTTACAGGAAAATTGTTTAGCACCATTAACTGTCTCTGTATGGTCTGGCCTAAACATTACCCTGTCTTTGGCAGCATTGGTAATCCCGGGGAAATCCTGTTATCCCTGTTTGTGTGGAGATGACAGACCCTGGAATCATCACCTGCCCCTCCCAGTGTCCCACCTGAACCTTGGTGCCCCTTCCCTCTTCTCCTCTTTGTATTTAATATGTATGATAGATTTATGTTTTAATATGCAGAAGTCGAGTAAATATGAGAAACAAACTTCAATTTTAGGGGTAGATAGACTTACCTTCCTTGAAGTTGTGTTTTCTCATTGGCCTTTAAGGTCAATGGAATCATCTCATGCTTTGTGGTTGAAATATCAGGGTAAAATCTGCTCTGTTTTCAAGTGTTTATACATAAAAAAGCACTTTAGGTTCACTAGGGATAAGCATTTGCCATAATCTGATCAGTTTTTGGTTCAAAACCCATCAGTGTCTGCAAGGGGGAGATGGGATTTACATATGTACCCCAGAATTTCAGAGAATGCAGGATTTTTCATGTAGGAATTTATTTTAATTAAAAAAAACCTGACTTCTGCACACTTCTGATGTGAAACTCTTCATCCCCTTTGAATATTCCAACCTGAACCTAAAAATGGGAAGGTCTTGGTACAGAGAATAACTGAGAGTTTTGTTGTTGTTTCAGGTCGCAGTTGGTGTGATGTTGGCCTGAAACACTTGTGACAAGATGTCTTTTTAATAAGGCAGATACTCTGTTTTCTGACTAGACATTGATACCGTGACTTTGCTGTTGGATTTAGCAGCTGTGACATTTAGTGGTAAACACCAAGAATGGTCCTTCAGCATAAAATCGGAATGAAATCTGACTAAACCAATTTATTTCTGCAGAAGAGACAAATGAAGCTCTTCAAAATGAAGAAATTGGCCACAAAGATGATGACCAGAATCCAGTTTCCACTGATAATGTGGTATGTGCACCTTTCCTTTCCCACCAATTAATAACTCCTTAATTAATGCTGACGTTGTACAGCAGCTGTGTTTTTCACTGGGTGACAACTTCAGTTGTGTGTGCTAAAAGTCCTTCCTATTTGAGCCTTAAAACTGTACTAAAAATGCTAAAACACAGCAGGAAAAAACCCCAACACCTTCAGTAGAAAAGGTTTGCAGAGATGGTGTCCGAAGGACTCAGCTCTCCAGTCTGCCTGAACGCCAGATTGTGTCATTTGATGTGATAATGGAAACAAAACCAAGGAAGAGTTTCTTCATATTTTGTTTTGAAAACACTGTAACAAAACTTTTTAAAAATGCACTTCAAATTGGACTAAAATACATTGGATTTGCATAAGAGATACAGTTTTCCTATTTGAAATTCTAATCTGTTCTTTCCCCCTCCTATCTTAAAAAGTGTGTCTAAGAAAGAGAGGGTGAATGTTTGGTAGTTATTTAGAGATTCTTTCCTCAAGCTGAGTGTAAAACCAAAAATATTTGAGTCCCTGTGTTACTGAGGGTCTGATGGAGCAGCGGAGCTCAGGGACATCAAACCTCTGAGCTGTTGTCACTTCAGCTGGGCTGGCAGACACTGGAGCACACAAAATGGGCTTTATCCTCCCTGCCTTCAGCACAGGCTTGGGAGCTCGGTGGGTGCTGCCAGGGAGAGCTGGGAATGCCCCCGGAAGGATTTCTCCTCAGTAATTTCAGGGAAATTCCTGGTGTGCAGGCAGGAGGGGCCGCGTGCTGCAGGAAAAACCTCTGAATTAACACCTCAGGAATGACCCATGAGCATGGATTGGGTCAGTGGGGCCCTTCCCTACACTGGCTTAAACACTATCTTAAAAAACAGTAAAATTACTTTAACTTATCATAGCCAGGCTCAGAAATGTTCACAACTGTCTAAACAATTAAAAACAGTAAAAAAACTTGGGACATATTTCTGAGTTTTCATCAGTGTTAAGCTTGCCCTTAACACTGTGCTTTAGGTATCTTTAGAAACCCAGTGTAAAAAGCTCCCCAAATTTTTGTGAATTAGGTGAAAATGTCCCTATTTATGCATTTGGACGTGTCCTTTGGCTCAGCATCCCCTACAGCTTAGGGCATTTCTCTTGCTCTGTGGCCAGGGAAGGCCAGAGGAGAACTCCTTGATTTCTTCAGGCCAGAAGTAGGTCAGGCTTGCCTTGACGGCTGCTTTGCTCCACAAGGATACATTTCCAGACCCTCCTTTGCAACAAGAGAGCAGAGCAGGGGCTGTGAGGGGATAAATGTGCCACTTCAAGCCAAGAAGCTGGGCCAGGGAGCTCCTCCTCTGTACAGCCCCAGTCTCCATGGCAGCAGCTCCCGCCGGATTCCCGCTGGATCTCCTGGCTGAGGTGCATGATTGCCATCTAATGGGGGCTGCACGGCTCAGAACTCCTCAGCAGCCAGCACAGAGTTCTCTTATCTTCATCCTTCATCCTTCCTGCCCCTTTGGGATGTGGATCCTCATTTGTTTGTCTCCTCTGTGTGTTGGAATCTTCAGAATGAACCGTTTGCTTCTGTTTCAGAAAATAGAAATTTTAGATGATGAAGAGAGTGATCTGATCAGCAATTCTGAAGTGGATCAGATGAGTTCTCTTTTGGATTACAAGGTGAGTGATTGGGCTGTGTCAGGGACAGCAGGATAATCCCCAGGGAGTTCAGGGGGTGGATCTGTCAGGAATTCAGCAAAGGCTTGTGGGATCCTGAGCTCCTCTGCTGTTTTCCTGGTGTGCACATCATGCCTTCATCCCACCTCCAGCCACATTATCCACATTTCAGTCCAAATGGAGGCAGGAAAAACCCATTTCTACAGAGCTACAGCTCCCCCCATGTGTCCCAATAAAGGGATTTATGGAGCCGCTCCACCAGAACTGTTCCTTGGAATGCTGCGACGCTTTTCCTGCGGTGTGGTGCTGCCAGCTCTGGAAGGGACTGGACAGCTGGAATCCTCTGATGGAACGGGGGGATCTGAGGAGATGTCTTTCCCCAGGACATGCCTGGAAGTGGTGGTTGTGGGAAGGAGGAAAAGCAGTTGGATCCTGACAGCTCCTGTCTCCTGCCAAGGGCTGAGGGTTGTGTGTGTGCTGCTCTCCCAGGAGTTGGCACAATTCCATGTTTCCTTGAGGTTTTACCTCCATTACTGATTTTTTCCCTTAGAAACCAGGTCTGTTGCCCTGACAATAATCAATAACCAAAATAATAAACAGATGATCTCTTCAGAACAAAAATTCCTCCTTCCAGCAGTGTTTTTCTGGGAAGGGCAGTGGAGAATGAATCAGGAGAGGGAATGACCTTTTCTTAATGTCACCTGTCAGCGCAGTGAAAGGCTTGTTGTGACAGTGCCCTGCAGAGCCAGGGTTGTTGTTTGACAGCACTGATTACTCCCTGAATTTTCTGCCTAAGTCTGAATTCTTCCTGGGCTGGGCAAAATCCAGAGCTAAACAGGCAGCTGCTAAGTTTCCATCGGGAAGAACTCTGCTGATTTTTTATGAAAGCCTCAAAATCACAGCCTGGATATTCCTCTCTCATTCCCAGAGCTGTTATCACCTGGAACAGTGTGGTGAGCAGTGCTTTCACTGAAAAAAAGTGAATTTTCTGGGAAAAAAACAACAAAAATACAACCGTTTTTAGAGGTTTGTTGCAAACCTTTAGAGTATCACGTAGTCCCAGCTTTTCCTGTCAACTAAAGCTGAATTCCAGCCAGTCTAGAAAGTGTGAGCATGAATATCATATTTTTTTCATTATTCTCTCATGAGTTGGTGGTATTAAGCAGAGCCCTTCTGCAAAAATGAGCAATGCCTTTGATCTTGTAACCTAAATAAGCAGTTCGGTTTTCATGATCTTCGCAAAGGTGAGTAACCAGAGAAAATGAATTTTAGCTCTGCACTGATCGACAGGTTTAGCATTTGGATCCTACATAGCAGTAAGTTTGAAGGATAAGAGGTACTTGGAATAGATGGAAATACTTATCAAGTCTGAATTTTTAATTAAGAGATTTGCAAGTATAGATTGGGAAAATGGCTTTTTAGCCAAAGCACACAAATTATTGATATTTCTTCATTTTGTAATATCCATCCAGTTCCAGCCCCATAAACAACTCGATGGAGGTTGGAACTAAATGATCTTTAAGGTCCCTTCCAAACCATTCTGTCACTCTGTGAAATTCCTGTTTATTCTGTAACCCGAGGGATCCTGAGGAGCTTGGTGAGCTGACACTTGATCCATGTCAAACCCAGCTGCACTGGAGGATGTTATCTGCTAATTCATGATAGCTTTGAGGAATTTTCAAGTCATTTTCCCTGTTTCTTGTGTCAAACCTTCTGCTGCAATAATGGAATTCATTTGCTGTCTCTTCTCACAGTCCCCTGATCACTTCTAGGAAGAGATCTGGGCTTTGGTTGTCATTGTCACTAAAAGCACTGAGTTTTAACCCAGGTTTGTTTAGGTGTGGTTATTCCAGTGCTTTGTCCTGTCCCCATCCCTGGAGGGATTTAACAGACCTGTGGATGTGGCACTTGGGGACATGGTCAGTGGTGGCCTTGGCAGTGCTGGGGAATGGTTGGACTCAGTCTTACAGGACTTTTCCAGCCTAAAGGATTCCATGATTCTGAGATTATTCCCAGAACTCTCTGGTTTCCCCACAGAATGAAGAAGTCAGGTTCATCGAGAGTCAGCTGGAGAACCACAAACAGAAGTATTTTGAACTGCAGACGTTCACTCGGAGTTTGATACTTGCAATTAAATCAGATGATAAAGAACAGCAGCAGGTAAATCCTGGAGCAGGTTTAATATCAGAGGGTGTTTGTCCTTTTGTGTTGGGTCCCTCCCTTGGGTTTATTCCAGAGGCTCAAATTATCATTGAAAAACTCAGTTAATTTTTTCACTCTTTATTTAAAGCACATTTGACTGCTGACATAAAAACCACACCTAATAGTGTATATACTATATATTATTTATGTATTTTCCCTTGTAGGCTCTGCTTTCAGACTTACCTCCTGAACTTGAAGAAATGGATTTCAACCACACATCCCCGGAGCCCGATGATACCTCATTCAGCCTCTCGTCCCTGTCGGAGAAAAATGCCTCAGACAGTTTGTGATTTCTCTTTTTCGGAAGTGACAGAACAGAAACCCCACGGGAGGTGCAGGGTTCAGGAGAGAGGCTTTTGCTCTGCAGTGTCCTCAGCCCGGGGGAGCCAGCCCGAGGAGGAGGAGCCGGTGCTGAAGGGCGGCTGTGGCTCCTCGCGGCCTTGCACTGCCCAGGAGTTGGGAATGTTGGGTTTGGAAAATGAAAGAACTGGGTGAGGGAAGGGTTCACTGGGAGCAGCTTGGCCTTGGGTAGGATTAACTTCTGACTCTCCAGCATAATTCTGGCTCTGTAGCAAAGTGTTTTTGAGCAGGGATGCAAGAGTGGAAAACAAATGTCGTGTGACACACAGCGAGTTCTTCAGCGTCACGTGCTCCCCGGGCCTGTTTATTATATTTTTCCCCATTTTTACTCAGGTAGGTGGACTAAAAATTGGGGATCCAAATAGAATAACAGGCTTTCTCTGAGTTGTGCTTGAAAACCTGAAATTAAACTGAAGTGTTTTTCATTTTCTGACTTGAGATTGTTAAATCTTCCATTTTCCTGACCGAAATAGCCGAAAAAATCTTGAAAGGCTAACTGAAAAAACTAAATTATCATCAATAAATTATTAATGCAAAGAAGCAGTGATAAGTGTTGGAAGAAATGAGGTGGCAATGGGAACCCTGATAGCTGCAGGACACAACTTCCTAATACAGTAGCAATGGGATTGGATGTTTACACTCTTTAGGGTTTAATGATTGTAGTTACAGTTTTTATTTGTCAAAGCATGAATGCTAAAGTTCTGCTTATTATTTTAAGTCTTGGTTATGTATTTTTCCTCAAACTTTGCTCCATTTTACCAAGCCAGTCAGAATTCCAAAGCTGTCACTGCATCCTGAAAGGTTTTCCAATGTTGGGAAGTGAGTTTTGCTGATCTGGTTTGAAGCCCTGCCTGGTGGATTTTTTGACAAATGCCATTTCTGAACTGTGATCTCGAGTGCAGGCAGGGGCTGAACTGAATTCCTTCTTTCCCAGAGCTGTTGGCACTGAATCCCTTCACTCCTATGGTGGAATGGATGTGCAGAGATGTGCAGATGGATTCAGTGGGGTGTGTTTGTGTCCAGGGAATGTCTGGCCATGGCAGTGGTGCCAGGGTGGTGACCAGCCCAAGTCTGGTCTCCATCTTGAAGCTCTTTTCCTCCAGGATGGTTCTGGGTGATGCTGCAGGTGCCTGCCCGTGGCATTGATGCTCCAATTCCAACCTGGATATCCCTCAGTAAGCATTTTTCACACAGATACTTCAGGATGGTAAAAAACCTGATCTTCCCATTCTATGCCAAATAATAATTGACTCTGGGGAATCCTTGTTCATGCAGTGAGTAATCCCCTTAATTTCAGTGCGAGGTCCAAGGTGTAGCTCAGAAAATCCAGAATGTTGGGGAAATAACACCTTTTTTTTCTTTAATACTGGGATTAACTCAGGTTTTAGGGTTTTCTCAGTCTGATCAGTTCCTCCTTAATCACTTGTCCAGCTCTTTTTGTTTAGTATCAGTAGTGAGCTCTGTTCTTTCAGGTTTTTAGTCTCTCCTGTCCTTAGGCATGAGGAGCTTTTAGCAATACTGTTAAACACCAGCTGCAGGAAGGGCAGGAGCAGTTTTAAAAGATGTTCTGAAAAACCAAAATTCCCACAGTTCTGCCCCCTGTACAACTTCTGTGAGTTCCTAACAGAGCTACCCTTCCACAGAGAAACCTCAGAATTCCAAGCTGCTGGGCCTGTGTGTGAGTTGAGGCATTAAAACTCGGAGTGGAAGTGGAGGTTTGTGAGCAGAGCTCACAGTGCTGTCCTTCACAGGGAGGATAGAGCTGAGCTGGAATTCTGCTCGCTCTGAAAAACTCATTTAGAAAGGGTTTTCTATGCCAGGCCGACAATGGTTTCTATTGCTGTTCTCTCTAGACAGGAAATTTGTGCCACTGACAATGAAACCTCTTGTTTTGTACGAAATTGAAAAAATAGTGCTGGGGTTTGCCACTATTTGGACCCTGTTTTCCTGCTTCTTCCACTTAAATTCCCATGACAGAGGGCAGGATACTCTTAACAGGAGTTCTCGATTTCGTGGGCAATTAAATCATCCACCTTCCTGCAAGAAAAACTTCCATTGATGATTCATGTTTTGCTGTCTTTCTGCTATTTCATATCCAAACAAATCGAAGGAATGAATTTTGAATGAACTGTTTGCTAGATACAAGCAATTATGTCAGTCCCTGTTCTCCAGGAAGCTGGAATCCCTTGGATGTGCAGCTGAGATGAGCTGCAGTCACCGCCCACCCCATCCCTGGGGGGTGTTCTGTGGTCCTTTCTCCTGTGGGGAGACAAAACACAGCAAGGCAGCGGCGCTGCCACAGCCTGGGACACAACACTACAGGGTAGTCAGGAAAAGAAAGTGTAGATTCCATCCCTGAGTAATGAAGTCTGGGCAGGAAGATACTCCACAGCTCCTTGGCTGGGCTTTCTTTCAATATCAGTGCGTATTTCCAACAAAATTCTATGACTGTTGGCGTTAGTGGTGTTTGAATGGTGGTGGAGAGCAGTGGGGGCGGCTCTGGGTATTTCCCCTGTCCGTAGGATGGTAACAAACACCTGTTAGGTGCAGTTCATCATTTCATAACCTTCCATAGGAGATAAAGCCAATCCTGAGCTTTTCAGGGTGACAGAAATCAGCCCCCTTCCTGTTTCAGTGGGTGACTCTGTTGTGAATTAATCACTGCAGCAGAAGGGCCACGTGTTGATGGTTTTATCACCTTTCTGTGGCCACGTATCAGTGCTTGACCATCCTGCAGACTCTCTCATTTACTTTGTCCGTGAACAATGACTTCCCTGGCGTTGTTCATTCCTAATGCATCCGTGGGAACATCAGTGATGTCTCTCTGAAGAAACCCAGGTGGGAAAGTAGCTCAGAACAGACAGTGTAACCACTGTAACACCACGGGCTTTCCCGGGGGAGCTGGTTTTGATGCTGGGAAGTTTGCTCGTGGTTAAAACCCTGTTTCCTGGAGGTCAGCCTCCTTTCCTCTCTGTGCAGGTGACGCTTCAGTCACATCCATAGGTCTGACAGTAACAGGAAATACTCCAATAAAACGATAAAGACTCCAGTGGGTGAATTCGGGGCAGGTTTAAAGGTACCTGAGCAGATGAACCGCGCGAGGTTTCTGGAGTGCCCGGCCCTGGAGGCAGCTCTGCACTTTAATCTCTCCAAGTATTTCTTTTCACTAAGGCAATAAAAAGTGTGAAATGAGGGGTTTGGGGCTTTGCAGCCCTGTGAGTGAGGAAAGGAATGTCCTGGTTCTGTCTGTCTTCTCCAAGGGGAGAAGCTGTGTCTGCTGCTGGGCTCACACAGGTGAAGTGATGGAACAAACCAGCAGCATCATGGACGTCCTGGCTCGGGAATGGGAATCACTGCTTGAAAGGGGTCTGCTCTCCCCTTTGGCATCTCTTGCACTGCTGTATTCCTGACACCGAACACAAACTCCTGCACAGCACCGACCTTCCCCCGGCATTCCGGACACAGCCGCTGCTGGCCTGTGGTCCCAGGGTGCTGCTGGTGCGAGGAGGGGCGGGAATGTGCGTTAGGGGAATGGCACAGGGTTCCTGCCGCAGGAACAATTCGTAAGCTTGATGTCCTCCCTCCAGCCCCCTGCCCAGCTCCCCCAGGCCAGCAGGGACCCGGGGGCTGAAGGGCTGGAACCTGGCCACATTGTGCCTTTTCTGCCCCAAACGCTCCCAGCTCACTTGGGAGGTGCCTGAGCAAAGTTAGGGGTGGTTAGTGAGGGAACTCCACCTGGCTGCCAGAGAACACGAGCTGGCTTGTGGTGGGTGGTTTCTCTAACCAAGAAGATTTTATCACATTGACCAAATGTGAAATCTGGAAAGTTTGGGGGAAAAAAATAGACAAAGCAGCACTACAGAATGAGTGTTTCCCATGGCAGAACAGGTGTTTAGTGTGAGTATTTATTGCTCTGAAAAGCAGCAGCTGCTTTGGTCAGAAGGCGACAGAAATGGGGCAGAGCCTTGGGCTTCTGGGGGCTCTTTTCCCACAAAGGAGTAAATCCTCTTGGCTGAAAGAGGTGTTTAGGGATGTTCTTGGAAGGAAAACGGTTCAGGTCAGTGCTTTGGCTCTGGGAACAGTTTCCCATGTTACTGAACTAAGTCAATAACTCTTTTCCAGCTCTGTTTTACATTTTACACAATGCTACCTCTGAAACGTGACACCCCTTAAACCCACACAGAAAATGTGAACTTAGGATTTTTTTTTTTAACCTTTTATAGGCAATAAATTATTCCCAACATGTATCCTTTAGTTTTGTGCTTGGTTTTAGCCGAGTGTGAGCCGTTCACTTTGTTATTTTAGTGCAATTTTTCTGTATTTGTGTTCATCACAATCCATGGACAAGGAAATAATGGGATATTAGGGAGAAAAGCTTAGCATATGTTAATGAGAGAAAATATTTATGTTAAAGCTGAAGAATGGTGGGGTGGCTGTGCTGGTTTTGGTGCAGTTACTGTGAGAAATAGGTATTATCCTTAATTCTGGTGTTAATGATTGTTGTAACATTGCTCAGTGCATCAGATTAATTAATCTGAGAGAGCAGTCAGTGATCTCAGCACTTGTTAGGAAAAGGATTTTACACTTTCTGAGACATCACAGTTCATAAATACCTCTGCAGGTTTTTCTTTCGGTTGTTTCCTTTTTTTGGCATAACTTTATACAGACCTTGTAGAAAGAATTTTGAAGTGTTCAATGAAGATGGATCAGTAACAAACTGAGGTCAAATGTAGATTTAGACCACGTTTGTATTCAAGTTTCATCTGAAAAGAGTTCCTTGAATTTCCACTCTCAGATTTCTCTCCCTGGAAGAGAGGGGAAAGGGTGGCAGGATGCACAAGGCAGGTGGAGGGAATGAGGCACAAGGAGGCAGAAATGAAGGTTCTGGGTTTTAGTCAAGAAAATTTCAGTAAACTAAAAGGTTTCTGTGCTGTGGAAAACAAGAGCTTCTGCTTTATCTGCAGATTTTGTGAAATAACAGTTCAAAAAGTCAGTGGCAAATCCACTGAATTGTGCTGGGGGAAAGTTGTGTTCTCCAGTAGGAATTTTATCATTTCTAGGGTTAATTCTGGAATGTTTGAGTGTGCGTGAACACACAGATGCAGATTTACGATGTGCACAGATACACTGAACTTGATCACAGTAGCTCTACAAAGGTATTTTAACTTGAAATGTTAATGGAATTCTTCTAAAATATATTTCATTTGCTCTTATTTTTATGTCTTGCTGTATATCAATTTTACATAGTTCTGAAAATTAGTCAGATACATCCATACAAATATGGTTTACTCTTTACGTCCTTGCAACTGGTAACTTTTAGGCTTGGAAATTCTTGAAAATGCCCATAATAATGATACTTCTAAGTGATCCTGGCAAATAAACAAACTGCTGTATTTATGAAGAGATAATGAATCTTCTACCATGATAATTTCTGCTTTATTTTCACTGTAGGAATCAGTTTCATTTAAACAAAATATTCTGAAAGTTTAAATATTACTGTATAACTCGGATGTTTTCCTTAGCCTACAAAACAGGATAATCGATGATTTTAAATCTTCTGTCATTTCCTTCTGGGCCAGTTCCTTAAGCTTTGTAACCTGAGTGTATTCCTGAGTTTCTCTGTGAAAATCACTATTTATATTGCATTTTTATGATTTGTATCAGTACGTGTAGCAAAGAAACTACTACAAACCTTCAACTGAAGTACCTCCACTACGGTCCAGGACACCTGATCTGGGCATTTGGAGTGCCAGATGCCCGGAGAACCGGTCCAGACGTTTGTATTGAGTTGGTTTTCTGTGTATATAAAGGGTATTTATAATCTTGTATTAACAGAGTCATCATTGGAAATGCTGATTTCCTGCTTTAGAAGCCTGCTCAGCTATTTTTATATAAAACGTTGGTCTTCGCCTTAATTTTCTTTGGTGAAAAGTTGTGCCATAGATACTTTAACTTAACCACAGATCCTTTACAGAGTTTGCTTTGACTTCTCTTAATTAATTATTTTTTCCTCAAATTGTCCTAACCTGTTTTCTCCTCCAAATGCATCTCAACGTTGGTTTGCTTTTTAAATTTTATTTTGTTTTGGAAGTTTTGGAAGATCCCTTCATCTGCATGCTTTGGTAGCTCGAGTTTTTCCTCTGTAGTTTATTGTTTATAGTTTAGAAGAACCTTTTATTGAACCCCCCCGAAGTAATGCTTGTACAAATGTATTTAGGGTGGCCCAGATGGTCAGAGAAAAGGGCTATTTAGCATTGGTAAATTTGTCTACTGACTCAAGGATATTTTTCTACGTCTGTCAAGTTTGGGACTATGGAGAAATGAAATAAAGGTGAACTAACTCCTTTTCCTATATGAGCTTCTCAGTTTCTGTGTTTATTATGGCCATGGAAATGTTCAGTTCTGTTCGGAGCGACAAGAATTAAATCCACGTCAGGGCTCAGCCCTAATTCTTCAGTTTCCACCGTATAAATTAATTTATTATTTATGGAGAGGCTTTTCAGAATTAGAATTTTGTACAGAACTTGGAACCCTCCATCCCAGGAGCAGTGAAATGTCCGTTCCCAAAACGGGATTTGTGTGCAGTGCAGGCACTGCACACCCGGCACTGACACAGCTCGGGCAGTTCACGTGAAGGGGGTTGCATTGTGGGGCTTTTTAAAAGCTATTTTAAAGCTAAATGTGAGCTCTTGGTGCTCTTTTCATCCCATCCCTTGGCATTTCCTAAGTTAAAAATCTCCAGAGCTAAATCCCGTGGCCTCTGACCTCAGCCCCAACCCACGTGGATGGAAACTGGGAAGGGTTGTTGGAGCTGATGCTTGTTGGCTTTAGGAGCAATTCTGGTGCTCAGAGTTCCAGCCCGGGTGTCCTGGAGAGCTCCCAGTGCGGTACCACGGCTGAGGGACAGGACTGAAATTGAATTCAAACCCAGCAATAGTGAAAAAGAGCCGGAAAGGACCGCACGGGAAAGGGCTTTGGTGCCTGGGTGCATCCCGGGCTGGTGTCGGGCGGGCACACGGGAGGAAGGTGCACCGGACCCCGCAGTTCCAGGCTGCCTTTGGGGCAGGGGCTGGCAGGTGGCGGTGTGGCCGCGTCCTGCGGATCCCGTGGGCACACGCTCACCTGGCTCCTCTCCTGCACTGCAGATTTGCATAATCCCGATTAATTGAACTCCCGACGCTCCAAAGTCACCCAAACTCCGAGCTCAGCCCCCGTCCAGCTTTGGGATTACGGCTGCAGAGAGGGAGGGTACAACCAGAGAGAACGTGGATGGAGAGGACTTAAATCTGTCTGACCCTAAAGATTTAGTAACAAATGTTCCTGGGACGCTGAACTCGGATGTTTTGGGAAAAGCCCACCCCGAGCCGGGTGGTGCTGCAGCTCCATTGCCACCTGGTGGCAAAAAGCCCAGGAACTGGGGAAAAATGCCTTGAACTGTCCCCATACTTCATATTTCAGAATGTTGCAACTATTTTTGTCTCAATGAAAAATCAAATATTAAAATAAATCTGACATTTAGTAAAGAGGAGACTGAGATCAAATTGAAGGTGCAGCTATAAACCCGGAGCATATTCCAGTTTAGTTTCCCCACATGGATTGAGGTTTGGGGGCACCAAAGCTGCCCCGTGGGGTGAGGTGATGTGTGACCAGCAGGGACAGCTGGGGTGGCCACTCCAGCTCCACGTTCCTGCCGCAGGGAGTGAGGGGAAGGGCCATGGGAGGAGAAAGAAATTGGAACAAAAGGTGTTTTCTGGTTATTTATTTGCAGTGGTTATTTTAGTGAGGAAGGGAGGGGGAGGAAAGGGCAGGAAATGTGCAAGTTTTCAGACTTTATCTACTATTTGATCTTGCTTTTTGGTTATTTCTTGCTGGAAATCTGGAATAATCTTGGACTGTGTAGAATTTTTCACTGGAAAAAGCTCATTTGACTTTTTTTGAAAGAAAAATTCTCACCAGCCTCAATCTTCCCTTGGCAGTCTCCTCCTCTTTTCTGTTAAATGTGAAATTTTCAATTAAAGGCCCTTTACCTCTTTCTTCCGAAGGTTTTGGGCTCGGCCAGAGTTCTGGGGAATTTGAAATGGATTTGAAGGAGCCACCCAGCAGATCCCACCCGCTCAAGGATGGACAGAGCAGGAGAGCAGCAACCACGCCAGGAGAGCCCATTTTGGGGAGACCGAATCCTTGGAATGGCACCTGGGAACAGACACCCCATCAGGTCAAAGACCATGGGTTAATTAACCTGGGTTTAATGTTCTGTTAATCATTTCCCTCTGTAACAAACCCATTGCAACCAAACCCCTCAGACCTTCATTCCCATAATAGTAATAAATGGCTCACTGTGATCCAAACTATAAACAGATTTCATGAATTCTGCCAGAAATTGAATATTGAATTATTTCTTTATGCCCACATGTCTTTCCTGCTTTGCTTAATTCTGCCAAATATTTAGCTCAGCCTTCTCTTCTCTCAGCAACCCACACTCCCAGCTACATCATCCCATTTTTGGACCATTATTTAGAATTTCAGTCTTTTTACAGAGCCTGGCCAAGGAATCAAAACTGATCAGGGAGGAATGAAACAGCTGAATGTGTTCAGCTCCTGTGTGGGGATCAGGTCCTGGGCTCCTCACGAGGCACCTGCCCAGCCAAGCAGCAGCATTTGACCCCAGCCCAGTAATGCTGGCTCAGGCTCCCAGGTTTAGCCCTTTTTGGGAAAAATCCCGCTGGAATGTGCCTTTTGTCTGAATGCTGAGCTCAGACCCATGGGAACAGGATGGACACGTTTTTGCATGGACGCGTTTTTGCATGTTCTACAATCACACTTCAGAAAAATATGATTCTCTGCGTTTCCATTCTTTAAAATATTAATTATTCTAATTTTTTTCGTATAAAACGCTGGCTGTCTGGCTGAAAATGCCATTTCTTGCTGCCATCAGGGGCTGTCAGCTGGCTGGATGATGCCATTATCTGTGTCCTCAGCAAGAACCAGGACTCACAAGTTTCAAAATGTTGCTGATGGCCTAAATGGCAGGTAGAAAATACTGACAAAATAATCCTTGTCCCGCAATTAGCAGTAAAACCCCCTTAATTTGTGCAAACATTCCCAGATAAAGACTCCTATCACCTTTGCAGATTATTTTCAATTGCTTTTCCCCCTTTTAATTCAGCTGAAGCAGCTGAGGTAAGATATTAAACCGTTCAGTGCTGTCCCTGCTCCGTGCCCTGGTGTGTCCTGTCCGGGGGGAGCAGGAGCAGCTGGGGCTCCCGGAGCCGTTCCCTGCCGTGCTCCCAGCCCGGGGACAGGGATGGGGACAGGGACGGGTGGCAGCGCCGGCTGCTCGCTGCTCCCACGCCGGAGCCATGTGTTGATTCACTCTGTAATTGATTTGGGCAACTCGAGGCAATCGGTTTCCAAGATACCACATCCTTCAGATATTTAAAACCCCTCACTCTGGCAGTGTATTATATTTAAATGTCGATGGATGATCCGGGTGTGTATTTATAGCCACGCTCAGATGGGCTCTGGGAACGGGCCGTGGATGGCTGGGCAGGGAAGTGTGTGTGGCTGGAATTCTGAGGGGGCTGGGGCACTGGGGGCCCCTCTGAGTCACCCCAAAATCGCTATCTCACCATGGCTCAATGCATCAGAGGTTCTGTTGGCTCCACCACACTGGGGTTCAGTGCAGCTCCAGTTAACAGCCAGGCCATGAGCAGTTATTAGAGACTGATCTCAGATTTTCCTTCCCAGCAGAGATTCCCGATTTCCCAGCCTGGGGCAGTGGCTGGTCCAGCCAGGTGAGGTACATTTTGTTTGCTGTTCGTGTTATTCCTCACCGTCACCTCCCCACCTCCCCACCACTGCCATGGCTCGCACAGGGATCACTCCCTTCCAGCAGTCAACGCTGGCTTCCTGGAGAAAGGAAATTTCCAAAGAAGGGAGAGGAAACTGCTCTGATCTCCCTGTGGATTTCCTGCAAAAAAAAAAAGTAGAAATTTTGGTTCAATTGGTTGAGTATCATGGGACCTGGAGCTGCACACACATCTCCTGAGCTCGGGGTTTCAATGCATGGAAAGAAAAGTTGTGTACGTAGAAGAAGAGAGGACAGCTGTGAAGCAGGCAGGAGAGGCAGGGCTAACCCGGGAGGTGGATGGGGACAGGGACACACACATTTCACTTGGAGTGGCTCTGCGGGTGCAGCTCTGAGCAGGAATGACAGGAAGCGCCCAGAGAGGAAGAGTTCCCAAATTCCTGCTTTGGGCTTCTGGAGCAAGAGGAACACTCACCCGTGGGCTGCATGAGCCCAGCTTGGGCAATGCAGAGCTTTCCTTGCTTTAGCCCAAAACAAGGGGTAAAATACACTAAGAATGGAGAAAAATTTGGATTGGATTTGTGGCCTCCCGGCTTTGCCACCACCATGATTTGGACTTAAAGTGGGGATCCAAGATCCAGGATCACACATCAGCCAAAGGCTGGGCTCGATGACCTCAGAGATCTTTTCCAACCTAAAGGATTCTGTGAAATCTTCCTTTCATCCATCCCTTGGGCGTGGGTGGCCCCAGGAGGCCACAGCAGGAAGAGAAGGGGACCAATCCAGCCTGGAAGTGCAGGTATCAAAAGTTAAACTGAGACACAAAGTGTCCATGAGCGGTGGAGAAAGGGACACCGGTAAAACAAGGAGAAGGGTTGGGAATGCTCGGAGTGCCAGCCGTGGACATCCAGCTGGGGGAGAGTGTGGAAGAGCAGCAGGGAACGGGAGCAGAACACAACAGCCCGGTGGGGTGTGCGGGGCTGGCCCTGGCTGACCCCTCAGAAGGCTCAGAGCAGTCACCTGGACGAGAGGGTGTCACCCGGAGTCACCCGGGGCCGGTCCTGGCTGACCCCTCAGCAGGCTCAGAGCAGTCACCTGGAGGAGAGGGTGTGACCCGGAGTCACCCGGGGCTGGCCCTGGCTGACCCCTCAGAAGGCTCAGAGCAGTCACCTGGACGAGAGGGTGTCACCCGGAGTCACCCGGGGCCGCTCCGGCGGGGCTTGGCCCGGGCTCAGCGGGAACAGCTCCCGGGAAGCGGAGCGGGGCGGGATGCGAGAGCGCTGACGGCGCTGCCCGGGGGCGTAGCTGTGGGCTGGGATGACGGGTGATTTTTGGCTCGATAAGGAAAAAAATAAAACCCAACCTTTTTTTGTTTGCTTCCAGCCTCACTATGAGTTTCATAGTGTGGACTTTTCGCTGGAATGTTTTAGGACTGGAATGCATGCAAAAAAAAAGGAAAATCTGCACACAAAATAATGATTTGTATTAAAAGCAGTGTAGTGATAAGCAAAAATTAAAATACAGTCCGTTAGAAAATCCCCTGCTTAAGAGGTTGGAAAAGCTGTTTTTACCCTTATCTACTAATCATGTTGAGTTACTTTTTTTTTTTTCATATCCCAAAGATTTTACAATGACAAGTATTTTTTCTGGAAGCATTTCTTAGTTCAAGATATGAGAGCTTCAACAGATCCCACTCACGCTGTGGATAAACTGAGTCATGCCAGCTTTCTCAAGCCAAGATCTGACCTTTGATAAGTTTCATTTGCACTTTTTGGGTGACTCGTTGAACGGCTTTGTCATTTACAATATAACTGTTGAGGCTTGTTAATGTGTCTAGGGCTGATCAGCCTGCTGGTCATCGTGAGGTAGAGGACACCTGTAAAAAGTTCAGACTGGGATTTCCAGCTCAAAAACATCTTGAGGGAGGAGGGAATTGGACCCTTGGCGGGGTGTCAGTAGGACACAGAATGGTTTGAGTTGGAAGGAGCTTTAAAGCTCATCCTGCTCCAGCCCCTGCCGTGGGCAGGGACACCTCCCACTATCCCAGGCTGCTCCAAGCTCCATCCAGCCTGGCCTTGGGCACTTCCAGGGATCCAGGGGCAGGCACAGCTTCTCTGGGCACCCTGTTCCAGGGCCTCCCCACCCTCACAGAGAAGAAGTTTTTGCTAATAGCCCATCTAACCCCGATCTCTGTCAGTCTGAAGCCATTCCCCTTTGCCCTGGCACTCCAGGCCCTTGGAAACAGTCTCTCTCCTTCTTTCCTGTGAGCTCCCTTCAGGCACTGCAAGGCCACGATGAGGTCTCTTCTCCAGGCTGAACAATCCCAGTTCTCCCAGCCTTTCCTCGCAGCAGAGCTGCTCCATCCCTCTGATCACCCCGGTGCCTCCTCTGGAATATTTCAGCCCTGTTGAGCTGCAGTGCCATCGCAGTTGTTCTGGCGAGTGCTTTTCCCGATGAGCCCCCAGCCCGTGTGGATTCCTCGCCCGCCTCGTGGCCGTGCCAGGAATGGGAGCAGCAGCCAAGGTGGCTGCAGGGGAGCTCTCCCTGTTTTCCAGCTGTACGGAGCAGAATGAAACAGAGGTGTCACTGTGACAAGCCAACAGCTCTGAAAAAGCACTCCCAGAGTCTCCAAGCGAGTTTGGAAGAAGCCAGAACCGCGGGGTTGGAGTCAAACAAATAAGCAGACAAACAGGGAACGACAATTTTGGGCTCCCCTGAGCTTTCCGCAGCTCTCGGCGGGTTCAGCAGATCCATCAGAGTGACACGAAGGGAGACAGAGGGAAATGCTGAGCAATCCGTGTGGCATTTTATGGAGGAAAGATCCTTTGTAGAGAAAATATTTATGGCAAAATGTTCTCCTGTACAGAAAATTGATACCGTGTGTTTATCCCATTAAAGTCTTATCTAAGGGGTCTGAGGGCCTCCTGCTGGTTCTGTGCTCAGGTAATTTCCCTCCCTCAAAAAATGCCATTGATTGAGTCCATTGGGTCCAGTGAATCCAAAAAAATGCCATGAATTGATATTAAATGGGTCCATAGCTTTATTTGTAGCCATCAATACAGGTGGAATCATCTCTGAGAGAAAACATCTTCCACCTAGAGAGCTAAATAACCAATATTAATAGCTAGGTGTAACATAAAATACTTTATAACTGTCTTATTAAAATGCATTAAGCAATGAGGACTTTGTCATAACGGAAGAAATACATTACTGCTGTTGCTGCAAGCTTAATGATTGTGCTTAATCACCCATTGTTTGGTGATTGAAAATTTGGAAAGGTGTTTTAATTTAAATTTTGAAGCATTCTCAGAGTTCATGTGCTTCTGAAAGGCGTTGTGGGAAGGCAGTTGTGGCACTCACAGAGGCACAATTTCACAGTAAATCCAAGTTGATGCTCGCCCAGCCGCACGCTGCCTCAAGCCCTCGCTGCTGAGCTCAGTGACAATTTTAGATATCATTTAACAAGGCTGGCTTCTTTCTCTGAGTTAATTTGAACTTCAGCCCTTGATCATCTGCCTCTGTTTATGTGCGTTTATCCATCCTTGAAAATTTTCAAATTAATATTTCGCTGTGAATATTGGAGGTATTTTAATTCTGACTATCTCTTTCAATGGTTCCTGTAATTACAAGGTACGTCATTCATTTGAGATTAAAATCTGCTTCCTTCCCACACAAACCCAGCATTGTTTCTTTTTTCCTCGAGATTACTGCTAGCAGATTTTAAAAGTGAGGCTTATTAATTTTTTGTATCAAAAAGCAGATCCTCCTCTTTTTAAGAGTCTTGCCCTGGTGCTTTTTGCTGGCCTTCCAGAGGTGGTACCACACTGTGTTTGTTGCAGGAAGAAAAAGCAAAGGTTTTTCCTCCTCCTTTTATGAGATAAATATTGATGCTCAGAATTATATATTTTAAACTTGCTTCAAAACACCACAAACTGCTGAAATGTAAACAGAAACCAGGCTGGAGCTGAGGTTTTGTAGCTTCATTAGGGAGGTTGAGGTACCCCAGAATTATTCTTGCTGTTTACAGGTGATTTATTGCTCATGCAGTGGCTCTGCCGCTGGGCTGGGCTGTGGGTAAGAGCCATTCTTTACGAGTCTGACCTCATTCTGTGAGATGTTTCCTCCACTGAGTGCTCGTGTTTCTCACTGAAGCCAATTCACAACATTTACTAAGAAACCCTCCCATTAAGGGCGGTGAGAATCTGCCTCTCACGTGGCGTGGACTGGATTTTTTCTTTATCGTTCAAAGTCTGCTCGTCTGTCAATTTTCACCGCTTTCAGCTGTTCTGCCACGGCTCCATCGATGCCTGTGACAGCTCCTCAGTGAAAGGAGAAGCAGCTCTCTCAGTGTCAAAGTCGACTTGTTGAAGACTCTTCATAACTGCTCGTCCCTGTAGATTTACAGCAAAGGAGGAAATGTGACGAAGGACTGGGAGTGGTGGCGAGCCCTGTCCTTCCTTGCTCAGCGCTCGGCTGCCCTGTGGCTGCCGTTGGTTATTAAGAACAAGGTAATGAACTGCGAAGTGTTTTGTGGCATTTCTCTGTAGGAAAGGCGCTGATTAAAGATCCATTGCCTGGTAAGTGCTGCCTCAGATTTGTCCTGGGAACGCACAATGTGACTGGGACAGCGCTGACTTTGCTGGCGGTGCTGTGCTGTTGGATAGTGTTGGAGGATGGGCAGTGAACTCCTGCAGAGCAGCACAGGATTCCAGAATCCCTGAGGCTGGGGAAGACCTCTGGGATCATTGAGTCCAACCTGGAACCGATGCCCACCTTGTCACCCAGCCCAGAGCACTGAGTGCCACGTCCAGGCATTCTGGGGACACCTCCAGGGATGGGGACTCCCCCACCTCCCTGGGCAGCCCCTTCCAATGCCTGACCACCCTTTCCATGAAGAAATTCCTCCTGCTGTCCAACCTACACCTCCCCTGGCACAGCCTGAGGCCGTTCCCTCTCCTCCTGTCCCTGTTCCCTGGGAGCAGAGCCCGACCCCCCCGGCTGCCCCCTCCTGTCAGGGACTTGTGCAGAGCCACAAGGTCCCCCCTGAGCCTCCTTTTCTCCAGGCTGAGCCCCTTTCCCAGCTCCCTCAGCCGCTCCTGGTGCTCCAGCCCCTTCCCCAGCTCCGTTCCCTTCCCTGGACACGCTCCAGCCCCTCAGTCTTTCCGGCAGTGAAATCAGGAGCAGGTTGGAGTTCTGGCACATTAATATCCTGTATTTAATACACCTGTGTAAGCCCAGCTGAGAGAAACAAGAGTTAGAGGTGACTTGCACCGTTCCTTAGTCTTTTCAACAGCCCCGTGTGTGGCTCCAGAGGCTTCTCAGCCTAGTAAAGAGTTTCAAGTAAGTTCTAGTCACTCACCTGCTCATCTCAATACAATACTGTTATTTGTCTAATTGTTTCTATTCTTGTGTGTTTGCTGTGTGAAAATGCAGTAATGCCATTATGCAGGAAAAGAAAAGGAAAGTGGTTGAGGTGATTATTCTGTTATCAGTCATGACTAAGATGAAGAGAGTTATACTAGCAAGACATTGTTCCTAAAATAGATATCTTGCAAACAAGAAATGTCAGTCAAATGAGGTTTAAATTAAATTCCTGATAGCAATTACTTACAGAATTATCATGCTCCCTTTGAAATTATTATGAATATTGTCACCAGAGTTAATGGGAAAAGAAGCTGGGCTTCAGATACTGATTCTGAAACAAATTCCACAATGTGCTCAGCCTGTGTCCTGCTAAACCCAAAGTCACAGGGCTACAAAGAGCATCCTTGGCTGAAGGGTGGCTCCAGGCTCAGGGCAGTGGGAAAAGGTGAAGCTGAGAGCTGGGCACTTGCTGGAAGTATTGAATGGCCACAAACGAGTGACCTCACTGGGAGCAGAACTGATGAAGTGCAGAAATGTGATGTGTGTTCCAAATAAAGAACTGATGAGTCAAGTTGTGCCCCAATTGGAACAGGAGCAAAGTCAAGACAGCTTGAAAATAACCTTGATTGTAGTGGAGAAGAAATAGCAGTGGAGTTGTGGTGACCCCCAGGAGCCCCAGAGCAGCAGTGGGCTGGAAGGATGTGGATCTCCGTCCCTCCAGGAGTGGGGACCCTTTCAGCACTCACTGCTGCTGCAGCAATTATCTGAAGACCCAAACTAATATTCCTGAAGTGGTGTTCACGACCTCCTCTCTGCTCCAGTAATGCAGCTATTACTCATGCAGTCAAGTCCTTTTGTTACACAATAAGGAGAAAACAACTTCTAAATATATAATTTTAAACCAGTATCTTTATACTGCAAGACACAAACAGCTACTGCTGAATTATTTCTGACAGATACTGAGTTCCTATTTAATCTTCCAGGTTGAGGCATATTTCTAAGCATGGCTCAGTAGGAAGTTAATTATAATCTTCCAAAATGGGAAGAATTTTCACCTGAGATGATTAGGATACTGGTTTGAGGCATGGTATGTGGGCTCCTAGCTAAAGTTAGGAACTGGCAACATCTTTGGCTCTCTCTCCTTGCAGAAGTAACACCTTCTGCTGTCACAAAAACTTCCCTGAAGATGGAGATCACGACGATTTTGGATGCAATCAATCCCTTAAGTATTCATCATTGTTGATACATTTGCATGTTGGAATATCATGGTGGTTTATCCTGCGCTCTGAGGCAAAATTCGCTCTGAATTCCAGTTGGATTTTTCAGGCTTGGTTTCAGCTTCGAGGATAAATCAGGTTTGAAGAAATATAATGAAGCAAGTTCTGGGAAAAGACAAAAGTATGTGAGATTCAGTTTTTTTAAAAAAAGGATCAACTGCTTGTGGTAGATTTGCCATCTGTTGGTGTGTGCACACTGCTGCAGTGACTTATTTCAGTATTTAATTACGTTTCTGACTGCACTTGGCTCAGTTAACCTTGGGAGTTTCTACGAGAAATACAGTTGGTCATATTTCCTTCAGTAGCTTTTGGAAAGAGATGAATTACCAAAGAAATTCTGGTTTATGAGTCCTTAGGAGGAGGTTTGGACAAAGCTGGGCCTTGGGGTTTTCACTGAGTCATTACGAGGAGGCTGCAGGATTTCTGTGGTCTCTGCTGGGCTTTCCTAAGCTCAGACTCCAAAAGTGCACACAAAGCCTGAGTGTCCATCCCTGCAGTGTCACTCATGGATGTAAAACCAGCCCCCTCCTTACTCCATCCCTGCTGTGCCCTTGTGGGGGGCCCTTGATTTACTCCGAGTCCCTTGTCACTTCCCACAGGACTTGGGGAGCTGATGACTGGTTGTTACTTTCCTTCTCTTCGTAATTTGTGCACATTATTGACAGCTATTTTATGTTTATTCCAAAGATAATATATATATATAGTGAAAATGTGTGCAGAGAAACAGGAATATCCCCACCCTTCAGGTCTGAGTGAGGGAACAGAGCAGTGCCTGGTGGGATGGTGGAGGTGGGATATACACCTGTGGAAAATCCCAAATGATGTGCAGAGGGGGATTAATCCCTCTTCCTTGCGAAATAAAGCCAGGGAACACCAGGTGAAACCAAGCAGCAGGCTCAGAGTAAGGTACTTTGGTGATAATGATGGAATTTGTGAGGTGTTATGATCACTGTAAATGTAGATATTCCAGAAAGCTTGGCCAAACTGATGGAAGAAATATCCAACAAGACTGTTGTGTGCGGGATCTCACCCTTGGTTCATGAAACCCGAATCGCTTGAGCCTGAACACGAATCTGGAGCTGTATTTTTAGCTATTGCTTACCCTGTTTGTAGGTTCAGTCTGGCATCTGCTTTCCTGGCCGGCGTGGAGACAGGATACTGCATCTTTAATTTAGATTTTCCTTTGAGAATGGAGAAGAACTGAGACGTGTCAGTTGGCTGGTTAGTAGTATTCACTCAATTTTGGGGGGAAAATATAAACTATAGGACATTTGATTTCAAAATGCATTTTGAAATGAAGGAAAATGAAAAGGTTTTAAGTGAAAGCAAGTATATATAAGCATAAAAAAGTCTAGTAGGATCTTCATTCATTGTGCCTATCTGCAGTTTTCATCCGCTACTGTCAAAGCACTGTGATCAGCAGAGATAAATTCATTGTATTTTCCATATGGCTGAGATATTTCTTGAGCTCATTTTGGACAAATGTGGCAAAATTTGCTGCTAAGTCTGTCCTGTGGTTCCAAAATATCCCCCAAAATATGTTTGCTTTGACGGTGAGAATGAAATAGTAGATTTTTCTTAAGGTGTTGATCTGGGAACATCGTCTCCAATTGGCTTCCTTTTTTTATCCCTAAGTGAGCTTTTAAAACCTTGCTACGAAAGTACGAAGATGAGATGGAGAAATGTAACAAAGCTGAGGCAGGGATTCACTAAAGGCCTCTTCCCTCGCACTTCATGCACTGACATAACCACAACAGAGTGTAAGTAAGAGTGATTCTGGCTGTTTCCTTGTGTGAGTGGCTCCTCTTGCCTTCACAGGCTGGGGCAAAGCACACAATAAACTGTTTAACAGCGTCGAACTGTATTTGATACCACATCTCTGAGAATACACACACGCACCTGAGCTTGGCTCTAGGTGCGTATTTCAAATATCGGAATATACAGGGTGGAATTTAGACTCTCATATTTCTGTTTCATATTCAGACTCACGTAGCGTTGACCAAAGACTTTGTCATGGTTCTGTTCCATAACTTAATCTGCATACAGATTTTTGGTGTTGGGATACCAGTGTCTAAAACTGTGGAAAAACTTGCTGTATTTACCTCCTTAGGACCTGAGCAATTTCCTCTGTGTATAGAGGATTTCCACATTTCGATGGCCACAGCTGTCCCACTGAGCCTGTGCGAGAGCTCCCCACGCTCTGTGTGAAGCAGTCTCTCCTCTGGAACAATTCTGGCAGGGACTCAAGGATACAACGACACATTTTTGTTGCATCAGGACAGTTGTTTTTCCTCCTCGTAGGAGAGTGAGTGGCACGAACAGGACGTGCTTTGTACCCACGAACATTCATCCACACAACAGGGGAGGGTTGTGCTGCTCTGACTCTGAAAATGTGCTTAAATCGTATCGTACAACAGATTAAAGGTGAAATGATGACGAACTTGAATAAACTCACCCTGAGAAATTAACTGCATCCCCCAAACCACCTCCACAATCGATCCTAGAGTTCAGCCTGCCTTGAACTGGATCCCCGAAGCCAGATTTGTACCTGTTCCCTTCAGGGGTGTTACCAGCATTGTAAAAGCAGAATGAAACAAGCAGGGGCAGCTTCCTGAAGCTTTGCTTTTTGCAGTTTCCTTCCTGACTCTTGCTCAAGGAGGCACTATCCACATATTCCTCTATTCCCACTGCTTGGCTTTCCAGGGCGGAGCTGTGCTGTCCTTGCCGTGGTTTGGGTTCAGTGTCACTACCTGGAGGAATGAGGGAAACAAAAGACACTGGCCTGATGACAATATTCTTATTTTTCCTTTCTTGAAGAACTTACTGGGTGAATGAACGCAAAGTTTGCAGTATTATCCTGAAATAATCTTGTTTAGGGTAGCTACAGATTAACAGAAAACTGGAGAGGGAATGTCAATCTGTAACCGGCCTCTCTGAGGAATGTCCTGCTGGGAGTGACATGCAGGAAATGTGCAGGAATTTTTTTAATTAATATGTAAGCTGTTGTTCATATGTTCAAGTGTGTGATTGATGATTTTCAGGGAAGTTGAATAAGTAAAGTAAGTATGGATGCTGTCAGGTGGCTGCAGGTGCATGAAAGGGACAACTGAGTGCTTGGATTTCGTGTTACTGATACTGAACAAGCTGAATTTTGGCTGCAGATCCCAATTATTACTATATAATTTTTATTTTTATTTTTATTTTTATTTTTATTTTTATTTTTATTTTTATTTTTATTTTTATTTTTATTTTTATTATTTTTATTCCTTTTCTATTGGGCTGAGTAAAATACTACTCTCAGCAACTTTACCGTGCTGTAGAATTAATTTTGAAGGGAATCTATATTAAGAAGCTAATTATTTTGAACCCTTCATCTAATCAAAGTCCCTCAGAGGTTCTCACGCTGCTCATACAAGGACCTGCTGAGGGGTGGAGTAGGTAGAACCTGCTGAACAGATGAAGGTGCTGAAATGTCAGGAATATTCAGCTGCAAATCGCACAGCAGGGATGTGATACCCCCAGCTGAAACCTGGGCACCAAACGAGATCTGATACCCCTACAGGCAGATTAGATGCTCTAGAAATAGGGGCAAATAATATCCAGGTATATAATATCTAAATATTCATTTGAAAACCGAGACATGAGGCCCTGGTGCTCCTAAATCAGTGATTTGTTAACGAAGTTTTGATGGGTTATTTCCCTGTAAAAGAGCATTTGAGGGGGATCTTGCTAACTTTTACATTTCTGTGACGTATTGTTGCCTTTTTATTGAATACTTTTTGCTTGTTTGGTTGTGAGACCTAGAGCAACAGAAATTCTGAATTTACTTTTTCTTATATCTACATACATAGTAATTTCCCTTTTCTAGCCTGTGACACAAATAACAATCCTAACTCCTTTAATTATTGCTTTCATCTGAACTTTTTGAATCCCTGCGGATGCAGAACACTTGTTTGCAGCCTGTTATTATTTGGAGCAATGGGAGAAGTCAGATGCAGGAAAACAGCATCTGCCACAGAAGTTTTAAACACAAGTTCTTGTTGAGCACTCCAAGAACTTCCAAAAATCACTCCTCACTTGATTTCCTTTATATGTAAATTAAGATCTGCATGATGACACTGCTCAAGTATGTACAGGTTTAATCTCACAGAAGCTTTGGCCATTTGGCTCATGGTGGATCCACGCCAGTGTCACCAGTAGAGGCACTGGGATGTTGCTGCCTGCGCACCCAGAGCCTGCAGAGCTGAGCCTTGTCCCTTCACCTCCTGTCGCTTAATTGCTGTACAAGCTCCACGTTCCCACACTCCTACCATAACAACAATAAAGTGACCCAGCCTGAACAGTTCTATATTTAAAGCATAAATTCTCTGTCGACGTTAACTACCTGTGACTTTGGTCCTCCATTTTCTCACCTGATTTTTATTTTCCGAAGGACAAACATTCCCGGTACACACTCCAAAACATTCGTCTTCCATGGTTGAGTTCCAGACCTTTAAAAATAGGCTCGCAATGGAAATGCTGACGTGCCAGCTGGCTGCTGCTGCAGTGACACATTCACAATAGGCAACTCTTCAGCGCCGGGGAACGGGGAATGGGCAGCTTTGTGGGACTGCTCGCTCGGATTTAATCAAGGACTGGAGCGGCACAGCATCCTGCACTTGTCTGTGCAGTGGTTGCCTTCTGAGTCAAAAAAAAAATCAGCATGGAGAGTGTTTGGGATATGGGGTGCACCAGCTTGTTCCCTTGTTTGTGCTCATTTCATCAAAATTATTTGGCAATTAAGAACGGTTTGAGCCTTCCTTTGCTTTATCTAAAGTGCGGGGCTTATTGATAAGTCATACAGCATGTTCAAATAAAAACTGTCATTGAGCCAGATTTCTATCCTTTAAAAACATACTTTTGACAGTATCATCTAGTGTTTTCCAGCTCCTAAAATCGAACGGTGAAGGGGGAATATTATTTTTTCATCCACGCTCTTTTTCCTGCCCCCGTTCGGCAGTGCCGTTGTGTTTCTCTCTGAACACATGCCTGGAAACAAAGGCGTCGGGGCCGGTTCGTTGTAACCACGGCGAGGCGGCTCCGCTCCCGCCCCGGCTCCTTCTCGCTTCCCACCGCCGCGGGCCCCGCAGGGACCGGGCTGCGCCTCTCCGCCTCCCGCCGCCCGCGCTTCCTGTCCCCACACCTCGCAATTTCGAAAAAACAAAACCAAACGAAACTTTTCGGTTGGTTTTTTT
>VZTD01000230.1:544745-594373 GCA_013397725.1 Rhagologus leucostigma | reverse complement strand
GCCGCGCAGCCCCGCGGCCGCCCCGGGGCCCGGCCGTGCCCCCCGGGCGCGGGCCGTGACACGTGTGGAGGTAGCGGGACCGGCGCCCGGGGGAGGCCGGTGCTTTGTGTCGTCTCCCGGCTGCTTCGTGTCACAGGTGTCCGTCCCCACGTAGCATCCAGGGGGTTGTAAACTCACTTTTATGGCCGTAGCTCCTGTGAAAAGTTACTTTAAGTTCTGCTGGAAATTTGCTCGCGCTAATGTGGCTGCGCATCCAGGTAGGTCGTCACTACAGAGGTCCCTTTGCCTTCTCCTGGAACTATACGTTAATTATCATACACGCAACGAGCAGAGAGAACCAGGAGTGCCTGGCTGAGGTTTGGATGCTTAAACGTTGAATAACTAACTCTACGCTGATTATCATAAACACAACGAGCAGAGAGAACCAGGAGTGCCTGGCTGAGATCTGGGTGCTTAAACGTGTTAAAGAACGAGGAACGACTTCGAGGTATTGCTTAGTGCTCGAGCTGCTTCATCAGCAAGGAGCAAATGCAATTTAAAAGAAAATAAAAGGTAAAACTGGTTCTGTTGCAATGATTCCTGTGTCTCAGCAGAACGTGGTGCTCGAGTATTAAAACTCTTGCACTTTGAAATCAGAAGTGGAGGGTTGCGTATCAGGTATCGTCAGCTATGACAAATAAAAGATTACACCTAGGTCTGTTAGACACACAAAAGATGTTATCTAAATAAAGCTGCTTAAAACTGGTCAGACTTGCTTTCTGTGGTGCACCAGACTCTTCTTATTGTAAGTGAAAAGGGTCTGTAGCAAAATCATCTCAAAGTACGAAGTCTGCAAGAGTGAAAGGATGTCCTTTAAAGGGTCTTGTTGAAATTTTTTTTCCCTGATAAAAGTTTAAGGGGAAAGCCCCCCCAAATTTCTTAGTGTTTTTAATATTTTGGGTTTTTTATACCACTGCCAAATACTGTAATTACTGGATATGCATTTTTATGCTCAGGCTGCTACACTCTAACAATTTAAAATATTCTAATGGTTAATAATACTTGATGCAGTTCCTGTACCTTAATATTAGAGAAATCCTAATTATGTTACTGAAGCTACAGGATCTGAAAGTCAGCAGGAGTATTAAGGCTTATTTGTTCATATTGTTTGTAAAAGTAGTATGTTGTAGTTGAGGTATGAAACTTAGCAAAGGTCTGAGAACTTTCTTGGTCCTCTTGATCAGCTCTTTAGGAAATGTTAGGAAATTGTGATTTATCAGTGCTAAAATAATCAAGTGTAGAGTGTTGCAGCTGCACTGGAATGTGCATCCCTGAGTGGTTTTTGGCTGGACAAACCCCCTCACCAAGAGGTGCCAGGGGATGAGCACAGGGCAGGGGATGTCCAGCTGAAAGGGCTCTGTGTGCCTAACATCTGAAGGCAGCTGTTTGCAACAGCCACTCTTTAAATTGTATTTTCCTCAGGCCTGTACCTGAACTGTTTCACAAGGTCTGTGTAAAGCTCCTCCGGTTGTGCTCTGATTAAAAGGAGACCTGGTGTTTGTTGTGTCCGTGTTAGCTTTGGCCAGCAGCAGTTAAAGCCCATTTGTGCCAAACCAGTTTCTTCAAGTTGAGTGTGAAGTTCCCAAATTACAGGAACAGATACTTGTGTTGTCATAACCCTTTCTGTAAGTGATCTCGGGGGTGTGCTGCACTTCTCACTTGCTGGATTTCTACATCCACGTGGCTTGGGGATTTAACAAAGGTGTATTTTATGTCAAAATGAATTTTAGTTTGGACTTCCACTTAATTTTTATAGAATTAAGTACAGCTCATAGTACTCATTACAGCCTTGTATTGGCAGTCTGAGAGATCTCTGACCTTGGCCTAGCTGGAACTACAGTCAACAGAGTTACTGTGAAATAGGTTTTTATTTTGAAGATTAACTTATGCCCTCTGTTGCACTTGTCCATCAGCTGTGGCGCAGGAGGAAAAATCCGAGGAATGGTTTTCTCTGAGGACTCTGCTTGTTGACTAAATTTAGGGTTATTAGCAGTAAGTGCATTTCCAGTAGCGCTTGTGTAGACTTGGAGTAAAAACACCTGGCAAGGAAAAGATGTGATCTCGAAGGTAGGAAACAAATTTTCATGCTTCAAGTCACAAGAACAACATGAACTTTTGGAAGAAATTATTGAAAGTCAAGATTGAATTATTTTGCCCTTGTTGGGGGGTCTTTGAAGTGCTGAGGATTTGGGGCTGTGCACTGTGCTGTTCCTGTGTTTACATTCCTGTGACAGCATCACTTGTGAAGCTGTTTTGTGACTCTGGGAATTCCTTAAGCCCAGGTAGGAAGGATGAGCATTGCGCTGTTTAAGCTTCAAATATTCAGTGAACTTCTTTCCCCCTGGATATTGGATTAATAAGTATTTCCACGGTAATAAAAATAGATATGAAGGTGTTGATCATAATCAACTGTTGTAGATTTTTAAAATATAATTACAGTCTACAAAGAAACAGGAAAGTAAACATTAGCATTTTACTGACCAAGCTGAATGAAATGCAGAAGTAGTTGGAATTGGGCAGAATACAGGAATTTGGGCACTTTCTGCCCGTTGAACAGGGAGGATTGCTTTTACAAGGAGCTGTGTAATTGATGTAAGCACATGCTGTTTGCAAGACATGAATATCGTGAATTGCCTAAATGCAACCTCCTTCTCAAACACTTATTTTTGCAATAAATACTTCAGGAACCAGTTGCTTAATTGCCTGATTGTGACAAGCAAGACGAGGCTGAAACAAAAAAGTGACTGAAAACTAAAGTGTTCTGCTGGAAAACGGGGCTGCGTTGAAAGCTGCTGCCTTCCAAAAGGCATTTTCGTGAGCTGAGCTCTGCTGCCGTTGTGCATAAGCTGCTGCCTTTGCCAATTTAAATAAATACATCTTTGATTTTGGCCAGTGTTTTCAGGCCATCCTCTGGAGCACGTTCTGAGCCCGGTCTGTCAAAGGCCACTGAATTTTGTCAGTGTTAGGAGTTGCATAACTCCTTTGTGAGTAATTACTGGCAGTGACGTGGATGACTCAGCTCTACCTAGTTTTGTGCATCTCTCAGAATCTCCACAATCGGGTGGTGTTCTGTTAGGGAGAGAAAGTAAAACCTTGCCCCTCATTTGAGTGCCCTCAGCCATTGCAACAATGTACGGATTTTGTAAAGATCTTGGAGAACAAGTTGCCTTTAAAAAAAAAAAAAGTATGCACATTAATGCTCTTAAAGGGAAAACAATGAGTGTCTTTATGCATTGAAGAGTGCTGCAATACAGTAATAGTGATGGTGGGTTTTTATACCACTTCTGAAATTAGTTTTGCAGATTTGCTATAGTATTCTGAGTCTCAGAAAGGAGCCAGGAATCCATTGCAGGTGGCTCTCCTTCCTTCCTGCAGGATACCTTTGGAGACACTTCACAATAACCCTAAATCCAAAGAATGGGATGATTTGTTTACTCATCATAGGTAGAATTCTGCTGTTTATGTAGTACTTCTCTACATTAAGAATGAAATTTGAAACAGTTGCTTTCATCAAGTTTAAATCTTACCCTTTCCCAGAATTACCTGCCATCAAACGTGATTTGTAGACTGGCTGCTTTGTGCCTGTTGGTTCTGGAGTTATGATTATGTACACAGGCAGGAATGAAAAGATCTCAAGTCCTTTGCTAATTCAGTGATCCTAGTGCTTGGGGTCAGCTTTGTGTCTTGTCAGAGCTATAACTTGTTGGAGGCACACGTACTTCTCCCCTATCTGATAATGGGAAGGATCAAAATGTTCTTTTAAAATCACTAATTATATGTTGCTGAAGGTTTGCTGTCCTGTCAGAATGTATGATTTATTTACCACAGGAAAAGAACTTTATAGCTCTCCCTAGTAATTGATTATGGGTTTCAAGTTTTTTAGATTGCTTTATCTCCCTCTTTACTTGGTGTGTTAAACAAGTGTGAGGGAGTTACGAGGCCTCTTCCCTTTGTGGGGGGAATTGAGGGCCTGGGGCTGGCTCGGGGTTTGTGCAGGTGGGGAGTGGATGTGCCCAGAACCCTCAAATTCCTCAGACCTATCTCAGGAAATACTCAGTAGGCCAATGTGTTGCTAATTAAATTAATGGTGCAAACTCTCTGTAGATGTAATTAAGAACAAATGAAGAACAAATGTGGTTGTCCTGACAGGATATTTTTTTTCAAAGTCTTTTTGACATAATTGGGATTTCCAATGTAAGCTTCCACTTGAATATTTTGAAATAAGTATTTGAAGCTTTCCTTCTGTGTGTGGGGAAGGAAACTGGTTATTCCTGTGTTCGTGCGGGAGAACTGAGGTGCAGGTCTGGGGACACCACAGGAACTGCCCAAATGGAGCCCAGGGAAGGAGGAGCTGTGGAGGATACAGGAGCTCTTGGTGATCCTTGGGTAGAACTTTACCTGTTTGAAGCCAGACAAGATTTTAGGTGAGTGGTGCTGAATACTGCTTTTTACTGCTAATTACAGTATGATGATAAAATTCCCAGTTCTGCCTCTTCTGGAAATTTTTCAATGCTGTTTGAATGCCTCAGTGAAGACGAGTAAAAACAGGGCAGGATGAACCTGCTTTACATCTTCCACTGCTTTTGCTGTGATTAGGCATTTTTGCTGACCTTTTGCCTGGCTCCTTTCAACCAAAACCTGTAGATCCACCAAGTCCTAAGGCATTTACCATGTAAACAGTGAAAACATCCTTCACATGGGGGGAGAGAGGGGGCAGATGGTTCAAATCTTTGGTAACACTGGGAATCCTCTGTTCTGCTGTAATAATCAGAAGGAAAACATGTGCAATAGTCATTAAGCCTTTTCCCAGCCCACAGAAGCCCTTTGGATATTCTCCCAAGGTAATAGGGATGGTCCCAGTCATGGGATCCACGGCACTATTTAAATCCAGAGGCACATTGCTCCCTGGGAGGCAGTTGGGTCCCTCAGCCTGCACCTCTGCAAAAAGTGAGTGTCTGACCTGCCAGGTGCTCTGACCTAAACTTTGAGCTCATCTATTTACATAGTTTCTTCTGTTATTTTATACTAATCAGCAAGGTAGGTTACCTTGTGTCATTTCCAGAATGTGTGTTTGGAAAGTAGTGTCAGTGTTTGCATAAATGTGTGAGTTCAGTTTGTGTTTTCATGGGAGTTAATATTTAAAATGTTCAATTGTAGGACGTTAGCAGCACTGAACAGCAAAGTGATTCAAAGATGAAGGAATCTCCTTAAACAATCCTAGTGCTGGCTTCTTTCACCTCTTCTTTTTATAGAGAGCTGTGCTTTTTAATTCGCAGTAATAAATTAAATTTGTGCATTCGTAGATATTTAGTAAGTAATGACTTAGAGGTTAAAATAGTTCTGTTCTATATATGTTTGTGCATAAATATTCATGGTTAAATCACTAAAAGGAGCCTCACTTGGCTATGGAAGCTGCATTTTGTATCTGGTTTCCCCAGAGGTGGGAAATAAGTATTAACTGTCACTTTTCTTTTTTGCCAGCTTCTGCTTATTGAAACTTGGCCAATTAAGTGACTGTACAAGACAGTAATGATTTGATTTTTGTCACTGACTTTTTTTAGCTGAATTACTTAACAAGCTACCAGACTTTGGGTTATATTCTAACAAGTTTGCAGATTTTTGTCCCTTGTTTTTTTCTTAATGGACAGCGAGCAGGCTTCACAAACAAATATGGCAAAAGTTGTAGTTGTGTGTATCAAGCAGTAAAAGCAGATTCATGCCCTTGAACATCAAATGCTTTGGACTAGAAATTGGCAGGTGTCCCAGTCCGTATCAGTACAGAGAGACTGGACAGGAAAAAACAAACACAAACCAAGGAGCAACAATGAAGGGGAAAAGTGTATGATAGGAAATCGTTAATTAAGATGATTACCTGCCATAAAAATCCAATAGCTTAGTGTACTTGATTTGCCAGCAAGTTGAAAGTACATTACATGGTGTTCTCAGGAACAGCATAGATGAAATGACACACTGATTTTGGGATCAAAATCCCAGTACAGCGTCATTTTTTGTATCTGTATTGTTTTCAGTGTATTTACAGTTCTTCTGGCTGGTGCCATTGGTTCCAGAGTACTTAAATTTAAGCAACAAAACTTGGAAAATGTTGCCCATATTTATAAAAAGAAAAGGTGAAATGTACACTAAAATCACGTCAAATTGAAGTCCATGAAAGAACAATGTTATTACATTTCTGAGCACCTGGATTGGAAACCCCGTTTAGTTCCAAATAAGCTTTTTGGACAATTTAAGTGGGCTTCACATTGGTTCACACTTGAGTGTAATCCTATGGTATTGTGAAAAGAAATTGCATGGAAATGAGGTTGGAGGTCAGAGCTGGGCTGAACTTTGGTATTACTTCTTGATTTATTCAGTTAATTCATACAATAACAACCATGGTGAGTGTCTTGTCCCTCCCAGTATCTAATTTGGAAAAAAAAATTTATGCAAAAAAAAGAAATAAGTTGTGTAGCAGACGAGTAACTTTGATTTCTGGATCCAGGGTAATGGATGAGTGAGTTTTGGCCTTTAGAGCCGGGGTGGCAACACATGAGAGATGAAAGATGGCCATGGGCAGGAGGTACCACTGGTTAAACTGAGTTATGATGCACAGAAACTTGTAGAGTGAAAATAAATTAAGCTTTATGCTATTTCCTTGATCTGTTTTTTTTTCCAGTGAGGATATAGTCCAAAAATAAGTGCCAGTATCTTGCTACAAAAACCGGAGGTTTAATTTTATCGAAATCATTCATTTGTCAATTAGCTCTTAAAAGCTCTCAAAACCAGGAATCTGTAGCAGTAGTGGAAGTGGTCGAGGGTTTGCCTGGGTGACACAGTCGTGGTACGAACCTGGCCCTGCAGCCCCACCTGTTCCTCCAGATTTTGGGTTTGCTTCCGAACAGAGGAATCTGTGGGGTATTTCTTCATAGTCCTGTGTCTAACCAACTCCCATGCTGACAATAATACTGCATTCCGGTATCTTAGGCAGGGATTTTAGAAAAAATCAGAAGTACAAGAAAAAAAGTCGTTACCCAGCCTAGAATTTAATTGGTTCACCTTCTGTTTTCAGAAAAAAAAGTTTAAGTTTTCTTATGTTATTTCTAGTTAGTATTTTAGTGTGAGACCTGTGCCACATAAAGGTAGAGATGCTGAACAATTAATATATAAATAAATTAGCAGTTATTACTAGCAAAATCCATAATGGGATTCACCCATTTTTGTCAGGTATTTCCAGTTTTTAATTAACGCTTTACATGTCTGAACAGAGCATGTCCTTTATATTTCTGGGTTTTGGGGTTTTTTTTATTGTTTGTTTTTTTTTTTTAGTTTTGGCTCTGAATTATTTGTGACTTAGTGCTTAAACTAAGTTTTGAATTTTTAATTTTTTTTACTGCAACTGTGGACTTGGTATTTTCAAAAAGGCTTGGAATCACTTTTGCATCTTTTCCCTTTAAACTCTAAATTAATTTTCATTAGAAGACCCTAGGTTTCTGAAAAGCATCTGCAGCATAAGTTTTGTGCATAACTGAGAAATTTTGCATTAGTGTCATCTTGTAGGGGTGGTATCTGTGGCTTTTAAAGGAGTTTTAAATTAATCCCAATTAAATAACACTGGCATAATAATAATAATGATGGCATTTACAAAGGGGGATGCTAAATGATACATAAGGGAGGTGCTAAATATAACTACTGAGTAGTAATGTTTGTTTGAAACTACAGCTTTAAATTAGAGCAACCCCACCACCAGTTTTCACTTGTGTGCTCTGAAGTGTAAATTGGTCAAATTATGAACTCTGTTAATTTGAAATTGCTGGGTCTTAATGATGTTTTTTTCTTTTTTTTTTTCCCTCTGCATTCCCTTCTCCAGCTAAATGGCCTTAAAATGGCAGATGAGCCAATGGAAGAAGGTGAACCATATTCCTACCACGTAAGTGTTTGATACCTGTTCACGTCAGCCGCTCCTTAGCATGACCTCCTGTTGAAGCAAAATTGATGCATTCCCTGCTCTTTAATAACTTCTGAACCCGTCATTTTATTTGAACAACATCTGAGGAGACTCTAAGTCTCAAAGATGGCTTTGGAAATTAGTACCTGGGTAGGGACTGTAAGTGCCTTGTTTGGGAAAATGTGCTGCATGAGGCAGAGCTTTACGGAAAGATTCTGTGTGCTGGAGGGAGCATTTGATCCCTCAAGCTCAGAAATGCTCAGGCCAGCCTTGAACCATTCGTACAGAGTGCTGAATGCTGCTCTTGCTGCACTGTCAGCTGTTCTGCCTTTGTAGTTTTTAGTGTAGTTGCTGCACCTTCAGCTCAAAGGTACTTAATTCTGCTATTTTAGAACAGAATTAGTGTGTACACCAGTATGTTAATTTTGCTTTTATGTAGAAATATCCCAGGTAAGCCCCTATTGAGCATGGGTTTTGTCCAGTGCCTGTTGAGGAGGTGCTGAAGATGAGTGTTCTGTGTGCTGGCTAAACCTTGGACTAGAGTTCCGGCTCGTCCTGTGTGTGATGAAATGCCTCATTTCCCATGGAAATATTTGCCATCATTTTTCCACAGGCTCATCCTTGTGTTTTTGAGCAGGGTCATGAAGAGGGTGTTGTGTATCTGTTGCCAAGAGAGTCCTGGCTTTCCGTCCCTGCCAGTGTCCAAGGCCAGGCTGGACGGGGCTTGGAGCACCCTGGGATAGTGGAAGGTGTCCCTGCCCGTGGCAAAGGGTGGCACTGGATGAGCTTTAAGCTCCCTCCAACCCAGCCTACTCTGGGTTTCTGGGATAAGTAGATCTTGTCACCAGTTGTAACCACTGCTTTGTGTTACAATAACAACATTTATAAGTAAGGGATTTGGAGAATAAACTCTTGGGCATAGAACCAGGTGGTGCCTGGACATTTCCTGGTGTGGAGGGAGTAAATAAAGTGTCAGAGTGGTCTCACATGTAGCAAAGAAAGAAGCAGTGGATTGTCGTGAACCAGGAGGAGGAAGTTACTGAGGTCTTGGGTGCTTAGAGCCACACACCAGGGAGCTGTGACAAAGCCATGGCTGATCCTGGTGTTTCCTTTGGTTCCTGGTGAACCTGCTGGGAGCAGGGAAGAGTTCCCTCTTGTGCAAGGCCACTCGGTGGGAGCTCGTGCTTCAGCTCGGAAAGAAATTTGCTGCTCAGGCAGCAGAGCACAAAATGAGATAACCAAATTTGCAGTTCATGGAGGCCAAAGTAGAAATGAAAATGAAAGTGGCTTGGAGCTGCTCAGGTCTGTGTGCTCATTCCTTGGCGATGATGAAGAGGTCTCTTTATACCTCAGTCATTCCAGTTTTTAGTCCCTTAATGACAGTTAAGTAAGTGAAATTATATAGATATCTTTTGTGAAGATAAAACACTTTATAAAAAAATAACTCATTTCATCCATCTCAAGTTAGTCTTTATTTGCATGGAAAACATTTCTCTCCTGAGTTCACATTTAGAAATCCTCTCAGTCTCCTCAGCAACCACGTGTGATGTCACAGGCTAATGGCTCGAGGTGGGTGATAAACACAGGAGAGGCTGAACTCTTAAAGAGCTTTTCTCATGCAAAGGTTCACGGTGTTAGGGAATACAAATTAGGATGGGGAAGAAAAAAGGCTTCTAAATAGAGTATTTACATATTTCATAGGAAGAAGCAGCCATTAAGTCTGTTGTAGAACTTGGTGTGTAATTAGACAACTTGCTGCTTTCATCTGTCATCAGATGACTTCAGAATGCTGCTGTTCTTACCTGCCTTAAATTAGGCATGTGTTTAAAAAGTAAAGGAAAATAAAAAGATAGGTGTATCTTTCCTCTGAGTACATAAAGGCACCGTCACCAAGGTGGATGGATGAGGGGAAGCTGGGATGTTTACAGTGTGTCATCAGTGTGTGTCAGCTGGGGGTTTGTGACCAAAGAGGGAACCAAAGTAGCTTGGATGTGAATTATAGAATTAACTTTGTTTTCCAGCAGTCTCTGCTGTTAATACCCACCTTTGTGTGGGAAGCAGGCAGAACAAACAGGCCTTTCCCAGAAGGAGGATGAAATAAGAGAGAGGGGAGGGGAAAGGACTGGTGTGCAGTAGCAGCTGGACTACAGTTGGGAATACACCAAGATGTTTGTTTGAACTCTTTCTTTCCCCCTCTGGACAAGCAAAGCAATTAAGGCAGAAGCAGTTAATGCCGTGTGATGATTGCTTCTTTTTTTTCTTTAATTACTGCAGTATGTACGAATTCAGATGAGCAGATTTCTACTCTGAATTTCTGTGTAAAACCAGTTAAAGAATTTCATCCAGGTACTTCTGTATGAGCTGTGATAAAGCTGATTAGAAGTTTTAATGCACAATCTTGGGCAGTAAGTTCACCTGACTATAGAATGATGTTGTTTCCAAAACCCAGCTGTTTTGTCCAGTGCTCAGGTCCTTTCCTGGTGCTGTTTGCACTTCTCATCGAGGGGCAGTAACTCACAGGAGGTTGGTTGGGTGTTTTTCTGGTCTCTGCTAAGAGAAGCTTTCGAAAGGAAGGCCTGAAGAGAGGATAGGAGTCAGCTGATAATCATTTGATGCCCCAAAAATGAAGTACTGCAAATCAGATGGGGTTTTCCTTTGTGATTGGGTTGTGTACAAAATACTGATATTCTCGATAGGGCTGAGGGTGCTGCTCCTTTTCCCCCTGCAAGCTGAGGTTGCTGTTGGAAGCCTCAGCTTTTAATTTCAAGGGTGCTTATTTTGACACCTTGCTTGTTTTGGCTCTCAGAAACTTCTCTTGCAGTAAAAGCTGCAGTCCATCATGGGATTTGTTGTCATGGGGAACGTTTTGTCTTTTCACAACTGGAGCTGCTGTGCCCTGCTTTGCTGAGGATGAGAGGGACATGAGAAAGTCAAGAGAACATTAAATCACTCACCTAGCTCGGAATTACCCTCAGCTGTCTGAAGGAGGTCCTCACACAGGATAATCTTCCCAGGAGCTCTGCACCCCAGAGCTGTTTCTTCTCTTGGATGCAAGAATTCTCAGAGTCCTTAAGATGACTCATATCTTATTTATGGTCTTCAAATGCTGCCTGTTCCTCCAGCTACAAATGGATGACCAGAGTTATTATTTGCTGCTGTGAAAAGCAATAATTACCCCAAATGATGAAATTCAATTTGGCTTTCATTAAGGCTTATTTCAGGAAGGGGAAAGATGAGAAGGGTAATCACTGAGAAAACTAAAGCTGCTAAGCAAAGGTGAAACCCAGAAGTCTTGGTTTAAAAATTTGTACATTTATTCCTTTCATGTAAAATAATCCAGCTTTTCTGTAGTTGAAATATATATGGCAAAAGGAAATGAGCATTCTTTGAGAATTTTCCTTCAGTTTTGAAATTTTAGATGCATCTATTTAAGAAAAGATAGATGGAAAAACTCTTCATTTGAACACAGTTTCCCTTTATGCCTTATTAGAATTTCAAGTATTTTATTAAAATAAAACTAAACAAAGAAAAATCCAGGTATTTACATGCACTTTTAGCAAGACTTAGGTATTGCAGGCCTGTTCACTATCGTATTTTGTTTGCTTTGAAATCACAGGATGAAGGAAGTGTGAAAGAAATTCCTATTACACACCACGTGAAAGAAGGATGTGAGAAAGCAGATCCAGCACAGTTTGAACTACTTAAGGTTCTTGGACAGGGATCATTTGGAAAGGTAAGATGATAAACTTGTTCCATAGACCTGTCCAGACATTCCAGGGAAATAGTGGCCAGCAGGGTTGCTGGGAATGTTTGATAATGTGTTGAGTGATTGAATCCTTTCCCAGCCTTGCTCCAGTGCCATGGACAGAACCTTTTGAAGGAAATGGTGGTTTGTCTTTTAATGGTGGGACTTGACATGCTGGAAATGTTTGGCTTTTTTCAAGACACAAAATCTGTATTTATGTAGCTACAGAAGAGTTGATTGTGGCAGTTTGAAACTTGAACCAAAGTAACAGTAAAGTAAATAACCTGGGAAATGTATTTCAGGTTTTTTATTTTGCTGTATTTACCAAGTGATCTGGAGCTAAAAAACACTAATTATTCAAACAGCACAGAGAAGAAATATGGCAGGGGTTTTGTTACAACATTTTCCTTTTGTAATGTGTCACTTTGCAAAAATGAAGTTAAAAATCTGATCTCTCAGTCACTGTGTTGAAACACAGTGCTTCAAATATTAATCCTACTGTATAAGGAGGTAATTAATTTTTTAAAACCAGACTCAAACTACATCTTTTGCAACACATCAGAAGTAGTCAATCAGCTTTATACATGTTCCCATTTTCCTGTTCTGCTGATTCTGTGAGTGTCTCTAGGCAGGAACAAACCTCTGCATAGAGAGGAGTGAGAGAGGCAGAAATAGACATTAGGAAGGCATTCTGTGCATAAGTGATGATGTAGAGAACAGACTTTAAATATTTCTTAATATTTTGAGGTTTCAGAAACATTTCTTTACCTGGTAACGTTGGTTGCCAATTCCCTCACACACTTCTCACTGTCAGAGCCTGAAAGGCTCCATAGATTTATTACTCCTGACTTGAGACGTCTGAAGCTACCTCAGGGTTCAGCACAGCTGGCACAGCCAGCCCTGACTCAGATTTGGCTTCCCAGAGTTCAGGGCTCTGCCAGCCTAAGGAGTGCTCTTGCTTGGAATCCCACCAGCTTGGCCAGACGTGCTCTGGAGCTTTGGAGAGCTGGCAGTGCCTGCTTCAGGAAGCAGCTTTAGGAGCTGCATGGTGCCTGTTGCACACCTGAGCTCAGTCTCTTTATCTCTGTTCCTTTCCTTTGAAAAGAGAAAACAAACAAGGCAGATCAGTGGCTGTTGCCTTCACGGTGTTTTCTCTTCCCAGTTTCTACTCCCAGGGTCCTTCCTTTGGGCTTGCCAAACACAAGGTTGGTTTGCTGGAGCCTGGTTTTGACATCAGTGCAGGATTTTACACTTTCACAGAAATAAAGGGTTAAAGCTCCTGAATTACTGAATTTCTTTCTTCATCCTTTGAGGAATGAGTTGCCTTCTAAAGCAGATGTGGAGTTACCGAGGCTTTGTCTGCAAATTAAATAAGTAGGTGGTGCTGCAGTAGTTTTCAGCTGTTTTGGGCCTTATTAGCTAAAATTTGCAACTTGTATTTGAATTCCTTATCTTCTCACAAGTTGTTGGTTATTAAGACGGAAATATTCCTATGTGCTTATTGTTAATATTTTATAATTGGGATTGTGTTCATCTACAGCTGTTTTCTTAGTTGCTGGTGTTCAAATGACTCCCTTTACTATTTTCTATCCCCTTGACCTACAGGAGAGCACTGTTGTAGGTCAGTTATTGGGCAAAACTTATTAAAACAAAAAGCCAGACAACCTTGAAACATGATGACATTTTGCTTCTAACCAGAGCTTAAAATAAAAACAACCCCTCTCCCAACCCTGTACAACTGAGTTATGATGGTGCTTGAATTTCTGATTCTAGACTGGAAAATTTGACAAGATCATTGAAAAACTACATATCATTTCTAGATATAAATAAATCTAGTGTAAATGAAAGTCTGGATAAGGTGAAATCAGAGAGGCAATTTTGTTAAAGTCTTGGCTTTCTCTTGTATGTTATTTTTTGCAGCAAAACCTAATAATTCATAACTAATAATTGCTATTACAAGAACAGCAGTTTAGAAGTAGGAGCACATATCAAACCAATTTTTAAATTGGAAGATCTGGTAGTTAAAAATTAGTGTAGCCCCATGTCTTTGTACTGCAGTATTTTATCTAATATGCTTTTCTCAGTGTCAAGTTATATCCCGTCTATCTTTAAAACTCTTCTGGAGAGAAAAAAGTAGAAAAACCTGTTGGAGTTGCTATTCCAGAGGGAAAGGATGCTTTGATCTTAAATGGTGAGGTTTCCTTGCTTTCATCTCACCACTTGTACAGAATTCATTAATAAAATGAATGTTTCATATTTGAGACTTGGGTCTTAAACCTCAAAAACCTCTTGGGAGGTGGCAGACCAGGCAGAACTGTCACTCTGCAAGAAAGTGATAGAAAGAAACATCTTTCTGTAAGAACTGGTTGGATAAATCAGGAGAGAATCCAAAGTTTATGGCCAATGTAATGCTTCAGAGAGCTCGGTGCTGCTGCAGCTCTGATCTGATCAAGGAATGCTGTTTCGCTCTTCCTTTAAAGGTGTGTGCTTAGTACAGAGCACTGGAAGCTGCCTGCCGTTAATGGGAGGTTTGCAAATGCTTTGTGAGAGTTTGGATTTGATTACCAAGCTTGCAGTGATTTAAAGATGGGCTTTGTATTGCCAGGTCTTCCTCGTGAGGAAGATAATTGGGCCTGATGCTGGGCAGCTTTATGCAATGAAAGTGTTGAAAAAAGCTTCTTTAAAAGGTAAGTTTGTCTTTCAACTGAGACTTTGGACCATGGGGTTTAGTGCACCTGTATTTAAAAGCTTTTTTTAATCTTAAGTATTTGTCAGTGAGTTCATAACTCTTCTCTGACAGTAGGTTTTTTTAGAGTAACTTGTAAGTTCATGTTTAAGTGTTGTTTTAAATCTGGCCAGGTAGCTTTAATTATGTGGTCAGAAATGCTCTTTCAAAGTTGAAAATTGCATTATTTAATTCTGTTTAGACTTTTCATTATATGAAAACAAGTTAATTTCATAAACAGTTTTCCTTTTGTCTTTTGTTAAGTCAGAACTCTGCTGTGGTTAAAATTAAGGCATTCTCTTGTTCCAGGAACCATAACAATTTAATTCCGTGTTTTGGCTTTCAGGAGCCACTTGAATGGGTGCGAGTCCACTGTGTGTGAATAGGGCTGTTACTGTTAAAGAGGAGAAAATAATCGTAAAAATACTTTATATTCAGTACAGATAGTTAATTCAAAAGTTGCAATTGGAAATGTGGATGGGAGCTTTTCTCTTGAAAGCAATATGGGTTATCACAAAATATGGGCATGTGCTGGAAATATAATGAAGCAAATAAGAAAGTCGGGGCAGGCAAGAAACAAACCAGAGTTTTGCTGTCTGAGGGAACGAGTTTTGTGAGAGACTTGAAGATTAAGAACAAATAAGGTGACGAGGGAAGAGATTCCTTTAGACAGCAAAGCCTTTCTGCTGTGTTTGTGTTGTACCAAATGCGTTTGTCCCACACTGGGTTTTTTCCTTGCTCCCCTCAGTTCGGGACAGAGTCCGTACCAAAATGGAGCGAGACATCCTGGTAGAAGTAAATCACCCGTTCATCGTCAAACTGCACTATGGTTGGTACAGATTCCTTTCTCTTTGCCTACAGCTGCTCTTGTTCTGTCTCACTTTTGGAGGGTCCACTTTAGGTTCTAGCAACTTGAAAAAAAAAAAAAGGAACGTAAATACATCTCTATATAAAAGTTTTAGGTTGAGCCCTCTTGAAAAGTAAAGATTTGGAAAGTTCTTGCAAGTTCTGCAGAGATTTTGAACTTTTCATTGATTTAAACCAAACCACAGTAATTGACATCCTTGCTGTTTCCCTAGTTGACAAAGGAGAAATAAAAGAACATTATTTTAATCATCTCTCATGACTAAGATTTTCTTCTATGAAGAAGCCAGGAATCATTCAATAAATTACCTTGTGTGCTGCTGAATTATTTCAGTTCCACAACAAAAGTATTGCCTGTGACTGAAATTTCTTAGTTGTAAAAGCATTCGGATCTGTTTTGTAGCTTTGTCATACAACTACTGATTTTAACTTTTTTTTTTAATTTTTTTAAAGCCTTTCAGACTGAAGGGAAGCTCTATTTAATATTGGATTTTCTCAGGGGAGGAGATGTATTCACACGATTATCCAAAGAGGTAAGTACCTAAAATTTTATCTCCACTCACTCTTAGACAGGGGTTGGGTTTTGTTGATACAAGATTGGCTTCTAAACCTGTTTTCCCCCATATTTCCTGTCATAGTGAAGTTTTTAATAACTTGGTTGGGCTTTCCTTACATATTCTAGATTCTGTTCTATCCTTAAGAAACCCAAGTGTGTATTGATGAGTAGCCCAAGTTTTAATTTGGCATCTGCAAAGTACAGTTCTTTTGTCTAAAAATGTTTTGTTGCTTGGAAACACAACTGAAGTAAATGAATATTTAGCACTGAAGGAAGGGGATGTGTAGTTCTCATGCTCTTAGTCAGCTTAGGTGCTCCTGGAATCCTGCAGCCCTGGGAGTTTTCTGCTGCACTGTAAAATTGCCTCGTGCTGCAATCCAAATGCTCATCCTGAATCCCACAGAGTGGGAACACTGAGGGCTTTTGAGCCCACTCCCCTCCATCCAACCCTGGCACACAACTGGACCTTGAATTTTTCATTTCTACTTTTGTTTTCTGGAGGGAGAGCTTCACAGGAGGGAATGGGATACAGCTACAGGCTGTTATTTTTTTTGAACATTTGCCATCAAATATTTATTACATGTTACCTTAAGTGTTATGAACACGTTTAGAAGACTTCTATTTTCTTTTGGCAAAGCTTTTATAAAGATCTAAATTTTTAATGGCAGATTCTCAACAGCTTCACAGCAAGAGAGGTTTTCAGTGTTTTCACCACTGTAAATCCATTTCTATTGCCAAAGCACAGGAAAAACCACTTTCTTAAATGAGAAAACCGTGTTATCTGACTGATTTTTTCATGGTGTGAAGGAGGTTGTTTATTCCGAGTATGTAAGGCCAGGAGAGGGTTTTTTCCCCATATAATATTCATAAAAAATAAAGGTTTTGCTTTAGGAACAGGCAAAAGAGAAGGAAGAATTTAAAGACAGTTTTGTTAAAAGCTGATCTTGGTGACACAGTGATTATGTCTAAGAATTGAGCTCAAAATTAATTAATCAGGAAGCTAAAATGGCTTTTAAAAACTTCAGGTGACTGACTTGTCCCAGGTTATTGGAGCAGGAGGTGGGAAAGAGGTCAGGCTCTGCTTTGATACGGGGTGTTTAATTACAGAGGGAATTCTGGAATAGCAGGAAGAGCTGTTCCCTTGCACCAACCCAGCTGGGATTATCCACTGTGCAACATTCTTAAATAAGGGATGCAAGGCCATAAGAATTCTGTCAAGGGTTGCAAGAGGGATGTATTCCCTGTGGGAATCAAGAAGTCCTAATTCTCAAGTTTTCTTACTGAGACTCCACCTGTTTTTTGGAACACTTCATTTACCTTCTATGCTGGCTTTTATGTATATAGATATAAAAAAAAATCAGGATTTTATTTTCTGGTGGGAATGTGAGTTAATTTCAAAAGGCCATGGTAAAACACAGCCTATGGACAATACACATAAGGATAAATTCCCTGTGGCATTTCATACTTTGCACACTAAGATTATTTTAAATTAATTTGGTTTAGTATGAAGTTACTAAAAGACTTTTGTTGGTCTTTAAATTCTAATGTGGGTGTGAGAGTTTCTGCTGCAGCAGTGAGATGAGTGTGTAATGAAGATTTTATTGGTAATATTTAATGAAGTTGACTTGCATCTTGTTTAACTTGACCCAGAGAACAGCCTTAAATGTCATTATAGGGAGATGGTAGATTAGCATTTAACATCATTGTGTTCTGAGATTTGCATTTTGGCTGCTCCAAGGAGTAATGAAATCCAAGGAGTAATGAAATCCAAGGAGTAATGAAATCCAAGGAGTAATGAAATCCAAGGTTTCCCTTTGCTCTTCTGGAGGAGATGAAACCCAGCATCAACACTGCTCTTTAAAGGTGTGAAGGTGACACTGTGTGGAGTGTAACAGCTTCATTGTTCACCCAAGGTTAGCACCTGTCATTATGGAAATCAGGGAATATTTCTGTGCCTGGAGAACAGATCACAGCTGAGCAATTCAAAGTACAGAGCAGTGGCACTGAATCAGGGAGCCCAGGTACTTCCATTTCAGCCTTGTTGGGCAGCAGCTGAGTGGCTGCACTCCCCATTCCTACTGGTTTCAGCAAACAAGGGAACAGTTCACTTAAAGCCCAAATTAAATCCAGCAATTTAAAGATTCCGAGCTCCTCCAGTAATTTGTAGAACATGACAAGAGCCAAAGCAGGTACAGTTTTTATAAATTAAATTAGAAGCAACCTGTGGAGTGTTCAGGACAGAAGTGCATCTCTGCTCTAGAAGCAACATCAATATTTAAGTGTCTCACCAGGGTTCTTTAACCTAATTTTTTTTCCTAAGAGCAGAGTGGGTTCTTCAACTCCCAGATTGTCATTGTTACTGTCGCCAGCGTTTTATTTTACGGGCTTTTTTCCTAAATGATTTTTACTTTTTTTTCTAAATATTGTTAATGTGAATTCACACTCACCCAATACAGCAGCCATATATTAAATTTTATGATGCAGTGGAAAACTGTCTGGGATTGTGGCAGGAGGAGTGCTGGGTGTCAGTTACACCAAATCTAACAATTAATTTATTATCTCAAAGTTAATTAATGCTCTGCAGTAATCCTCGTGGTTTTATTTAAGTATTGCAGGTAGTTCTTTGTGTACTTTATAATTAACAGATATTAGTAAATCATTTCTCTTGGCTGAACTCATGACTTATGAGTTCACAAGGGACTTTTAAAACTAAGTTTGAAATTTAGGCAGACAGGAGTATATTTTTTTTAGATTGCAGTTTTAAAAACTGAAGACAAGATCAGAAGGTAAATCTATACAGTTCTTATTAGGTTATGTTTACAGAGGAAGATGTGAAATTCTACCTCGCAGAACTGGCCCTTGCTTTGGATCATCTTCACAGCTTGGGAATTGTGTACAGGGACCTGAAGCCAGAAAAGTAAAGTAAAATGTATTTTACCACTATTATGTGTATTTTGCTCGTTGCTTTGCCTTTTCCACTGTAAAAAATTAAAACTATTTCTGTTAGACTTTGCAAACAAGTACAAAATGTAAACCACATACCTGTGATTTATATGAAATAATATTTGCTTCTTAAAGTAATAACAGAATTGGATATCATAATTTTTAACTTACATTTTAAATGTAATGTGTTATATAAACATTGCTCTTTATGTGTTTTGGTGAATGTGAATTTTAATTTTCAGCATTTTGCTTGATGAAGCAGGACATATCAAGTTAACAGGTAGGTACCACTCATTAATACAGCACTTTCTAAATAAGCTTTTTAGAGTTTCTGTATTACTGATTTTAAATGCATATAAAATTGCTGAAAAAAGTTCTGTGAGGAACAATCCAAAGATATATATTGTAGGAAATTATGTGTACAAAAGACTGACTATTTGGAAAACAAATTGCTATAAATTTCTGAAAGCTTTAAATTACATTTAAGGTGATGCTTTTGTACCAGAGATTTCATCATATGTTTTAATCTAAGATATTGCTGTTAGATTCCAAAAGAAAACTAAGTTTTTTAAACCTTAAAGACTTGTTGGAATAATGGTGATGGAAATCAGGTTTATAAAATGCATCCCTTTTAAAATTCTGGTATATTTAAATACAATTCAGTTCTAAATTTGTCACATCCTTCTGAAAGTGGAAATAATGGATGGGATCATTGATTAGCAATCATTTTCACCTATGAAAAAAAGAGTGTTTGAGAGCTGAGCCAGTGTTAAGGATTGTGTATTCACTGTATTCAGAACAGGGAAAATAGTGTTCTGGGAATGAAATATTCTGGGAATGCAGGACTCTTGTGTACTGAACTCGAGGCAGGTTACAGAACCAAGTTGCCTTATGTAACAGCAATATTTTTAGTGTGATTTTATTTATTCATCATTCAGTAAGACCAGACCATGCAGGCTGCATTCCCTTTGAAACTGATTTTTACTTCTCTCCAATTTTTTGTGTGAATAAAGCAGGCAGTAAAGAGAGAAAATGAGAACTTCTGAGTATCTTAGGGCTCTAAATGTGTACGATTTCAAATGTCGAGTTATTTCAGTAATAATTTTGATGGCTAATCATGAATTTAATGACTTTTAGAATGGTTTTGGAGGTGTGTAGTAAACTAAATGTGCTATCTCCAGATACCTGCAGTCTCTTGTTTCATGGAGAGCTGTGCTAATCATGTTTCTGAAAATAACCATCCCAGACCTCTCAACGCTTGGATTCTGAAGTACCATATATTGATTTATTTTTTTTCCCCTGAAGTTCTTTACTGGCTGTATTCTTGTGATGCTGTTGTTGTAGACTTTGGACTCAGCAAGGAATCAGTAGACCAAGAGAAGAAGGCCTATTCTTTCTGTGGTACTGTAGAGTACATGGCTCCTGAAGTGGTAAACAGGCGAGGGCACAACCAGAGTGCTGACTGGTGGTCCTTTGGGGTCCTCATGGTACTGTATTTGCCTCTTGCTTCCCTTGCTAAGCTCACACAAATGCACTTAGAATAAGCTTGTCCAGTTCTGATTAGGAATGCTTGGGTAAGGGGGATAGTTCAATAACTGAATTGCTACTGGGTGGAATAAAATCGACTTTTCGCCTCTAGGGAGTGTTTATCAGGCACCAGAAAAATCCTGTGTGTCATCCATTAGTAGTTAAAACCAGTCGTAGTCAGTGTGAGACTTCACTTTGTACATTTATTTTGCATGTTACTTGATAGTTAAATTTATAAACAGCCTTGAGGATTGGTTTGAAGGAATATTAATGGCATTTCTGTAAGAGTGAGCCTGTGGAAGGAGTGCTGGAGTGGAGTAGTGACATAAGCCAGTAACTGCTGCCATTTCTGCCCTTGCTGGGATGTGTTAGAGCATCAGCCTGACAGGCAGATGGACTTGAAAAGTAAACTGCTGTTCTAGAATTTACCATTCTTGCACTTTTTAGAAAATGGCAACATCTAAAACCTGGTTATGGAGATTTTATTACTTTCAAGTAGCTTCTTGATGTAAAATATTCCTCCGTCATCATTATGTTACACTTACCACTGTTAGCATCATGTAAACTGCAAGTGAGAGCAGAATTTGAGATTTAACATTTTCATAATCTTTTCAAAGTTCAGCCAGTCTGATGTAGAGATAGGAAAGAGTGCAGTGCTTAACACTTTGTTTCAGCAATTGGGGGAAGAAGTGTTGATTTAGATTAACATTTGTTCTTTCCAGTTTGAAATGCTTACTGGTACCCTGCCATTTCAAGGTAAAGATCGAAATGAGACTATGAATATGATACTGAAGTAAGTATATCTCCTCCCTTTTTCAGAAGTCAGAAAATGTCACTTTAAGCATGTTTTAACAGCTTGTTATAACTCCTTATGCAGCCTGGTCTTGTGGAAGGTGTCCCCATGGCAGGGGGTGGAACAAGATGAGCTCTAAGGTCCCTTCCAACTCAAACCATTTTATGATTCTAAGAGCACTGAGCTGGAACAGGAACAAAAAAGCGAAGCCCCTTTAAGCTTTAGATCCCAGACTGTGAAATACCATTAAGTATCCCCAGCAATTAAAATCTTAGGGATGAATTTGTACTTTGATTGTAGGCGTATAATAAAGATAATAAAGATAAGAACAGCGCAGCGACTTAGAGCAGCTTGATTTACTTTCCTGTTGTCGTTACACTCCCTTGCTACTGTTACAGCACACCTTGTTTTGTAAGCAGCAGGTGATCAGGTGTTGCTTTGTGTACAGCTGTGTGGAGAGCACTTACGTGCTCAATTTCTCCTCTTAAATCACCCCAGTTACAACAGAAGCTGTTGGACAGGACAAACTGGGTGAACTGGTGCTCAGCGAGTGGAGCTGTTGGGCAAATATGTTCTCGTCTGTCTTTGTGCTCAGCTAACAGAGAGTTTCCTCCTAGCACAGGCAGAGCCTTGGGCCCTCTGAGGGGTGGAGGGGAAGGGGAGGAGGGAGAAACTCTGTTCTTCCCAGCACAGGGCACTTGGAGCTTGCCCTGAGTGGGAGTTCCTGGTGGTGCTGCCTGTGAAAGGATGGAGCAGAGCATGAGCTGCCTCCCTTGCAGCTCCCAGTGATGCTGCAGTTCTGCACAAGAATTCCCTGCCTTGGCATTAGAGTTTCCATTAAATAAAATAAGTGGTAAAGTCAATGAGCTTTTATATGATGGCTCAATGAGCCCTGGAGGAGTAGTAGCAATCACTTCAAGGGCAGGTAATTGGGGATTTGGTGAGTTTCTTAGTTACTGGTAGTTATTTTGGTAAAAACCTCCTGGTGACAAGGCAATATCTTTGCAAATACTTACATATTCCTGAGATAATTATTTTACTCTGTTTGAGCATGAAGCTTGCTTTGGGGGCTTGGGTGGGATTTGGTGGTTTAGGTCTGATGTGTTTGTTCTTTGTTGGGTTTTATTTTAAACCACTCATGTAATAGGAAACTTAAAAAGTTGATGAGTTAAGTACGTGCACTCTACAAGGCTTTGGAATAGATCCTTGATATATCAAACTGTGCAGTGAAATCTGTGTAGACAGTTTTTACTAAGATAAGTTTCTTCCTCTGACTTGTTCTCTGTTTTCTTTTAGAGCAAAGCTGGGAATGCCTCAGTTCCTCAGCCCTGAAGCACAAAGTCTCCTGAGGATGTTGTTTAAAAGGAACCCATCAAATAGATTAGGTTGGCTCATTTATTTGGATCTTTAAATAATCAACTCAACCTTTTTATTTCAAAAAAAGTAGTTGCTAGAGACTCTCAAGCTCTGGGTGATCAGTAACATTTGGATACCATTTCCTGGTAGTTTAGATCATGACTTCATGGGTTTGGCCAAGGAATGGTCACTTCTTGGATTAGTGACTTAGGAGTGAGCCAAAGCTCTGACAGTGTCAGAGCAGAGAATATTGACACTGGATTTATGGGCTGCTTGTGCTCTGTTTGCCTCCCTGAGTATTTTACATCCTTGGAGTATTTCTGTATTCACAGTTCCCTCAAATAACCATGTCTATGCAAACTTCTTAAAAATGAATTAATTTTTAGTGCAACCTTCAAAGACTTTACCCACAAGTGTGTAAAATACAGTATTTTTTTTTGTTCAGGAGCTGGTTCAGATGGAGTTGAAGAAATCAAGAGACATCCCTTTTTTTCTACTGTTGACTGGAATGTGAGTACAAAAGGATCAGACTGATAAAGCTGTTGTTAATTTTTCTGTGTCTTGTAGCATTTGGATAAGTATTTGCATCTGAATAGGGCACAGCAAACACTGCCTCACTGCTGACTGGCACATCCTGGCTTCTCCTGAAATTCCTTGGCATCTGGAGCTGCAGTATTTACTGCAGATAGAGAGTATTAATTATAAATTGTGCATTTACTTTCTAAATAATTAAGTGTTGCAGCGTTCTCGAGCATAAAGGGTCTGTTAGAGCATTTGTAGTTGGGAGAGGCTGCTGGTGTGCCCAGGAACCCTTCAGGAAGTGTCTGTCCAGTTTTCCCCTGCAGGGCACAACAGCTCCCTGTGACTGTAACTGTCCTGGCCTTCCCTGTGCATCCATCCTGTCCCAGTCACACTTCAGGAATTAACTCAGGTGCTCCGAGATGATCCAAAGTCTACAAGATCACGACTCCTGGCTTCAATTTTTCATGAGCACCTTATGATTCTCTTCTGTGGTTCACTCATCCCCTGAGCTGTATTTGCCAGAAACATTCTCCAAGCCAAGATGCTGTGTGTGAAATAAATCCCCCCTTTGCTGTGGTGCTGCAGAAGGCTTGATGGAATAAATAAGATGTGGCTGTGCTGACAGAACTGCAGCCACACAGGGCAGTGCTATGCTCACCTATTTCTTTGAAGCCCCTCATCATTATCCATCTGTTTATCTCGTGTATTTATTTCTGAAAAGTGATTTTCTAGCTGTGTTTATGCAGCAGCTACCTCAGAGTCCTGTTCAGCAACAAGGTTTTTAGTAACAGCAAAACTTCACTGCTGTATGTGAATACACTTCAGAAGTTGTTGTCCTGTTTGGCTTGATTATCTTCTTTTTTTTTTTCTTTTGAAGGGACTGGTGTTGAAATAAATACCAGCAGGGAAGTGTGAAAGCTCAGCAGTCCTAGATCTTTCTTTTTATTTTTTTCTTTTTTTTTCCCCAGTTTGACAATAATTTGTATTTATTTCACTCCGGTGATGTTGTTGACACTTCTGTATTTTATCTCATTATTTCTTTGGGATGAATTCAGGTCCCTTTTGCTTGGCTTTTTTTGGTTGTTTTGGGTTTTTTAACTGAAATATCCTGTATGTTTTTGTGCAGGAAGGTTAAATAAACTGCAAAAACCAGGTCTGAAGGAGGAGAGAAATGGCAAGGAAATGCTCTCAGAACTTCCTGAATTTTGCACGGGGATTCGACATCTTTTGATATGAAATTTTATGTTCCTTAGCTGCAAATGGGATTTATTGCAGATTGGAGATCTTTCCCATCTTTCCCTGATTTAGTTTGGTGGGTTAGAAAATCCGGGAATAGAGCTTTGAGAATGGGCAGTTCCTTGCTGAGAGGGATGTACCTGACACTGGTTGAGGTCTTTGTGCTTTACCCTTTATCTTGGCGAAATTACAGTGTCCATGGAGGGTTCATTGACTCTTAATTATCTTTGTCCTTCTCCTTTAGAAACTGTTCAGAAGAGAAATTCAGCCTCCATTCAAACCTGCCTCTGGAAAGCCAGAAGATACTTTCTGTTTTGATCCAGAATTCACAGCAAAAACGCCAAAAGGTAACTGTGCATGGCTATAAATTGGTGAGGTTTGTGGGACGAGGGGTTCAAGTTAATGTTAAAACAACAAGCCAAAAAGACAGGGACAAAGTTAAAAGGAAAGGATGCACCAGGGTTCCAGTGCTTTGAAGGAGGATGTTCCCCTCAGCAGGTTTCTGTTCTTTGAATATTTTGCTAATCTTTGGATCAGGAAGAAAAAAATAAATGGAATATTAAAAGCTGGACTATGGTTTCTCTAGGAAACCGAGGGGTTAAAACTTCCACAGACAATGACGGATTTGACCTTAACCCTTGGAGAGAACTCGGATTGATGTGGTGACAGGACAGGGATTCTAAGCAAAAGAATTACAAACCTATGTTTTTGTAGGTATAAATAAGAAAGTGTATTGAGTGATTTGGTGGAGGGTTTTAAAGTATAGTGGTGTGCTTTTGTAGTTTAAGCTAAGAATTTAGATATTACAATAGAAGTATATGGGTGTACGTGACTTAGCAGGTAATTGGTAGAAAATTGACGCACTGCAGTAAAAGTGACCAAAGGTGATAGGTTATCAAGTCAAAACAAAGTTTCGTGTTAATGGCTTATTGGACCAGAAAGTTATAAATTGCTGTGTAACCCTGAAACTCGTGACTATCTGCCATTATGGAGATTTGTTATTAAGCTCCACGAACTCTGAGACTGATACCTTGTTTGTTATTTTAAGTAATAAGTCGTGTATAACCGTGATAGTCCCATCTCTTTAGTGGAAAGTCCGACCGAAAAGAAGCAGAAACAGAGAAAAAACCCTGCAAGTGGTGCCCCAACAGTTTCTAGTTATGATTAAAGTCAGACATGCAGTGTTTGGGGGGAAGTATTTAATACTGAAAGTAAACTCAATTTGATTGCAGCAGTGATTCTTTTTAGAGTCAGTATTTCCTTGAGAACGGCTTGCTTTAAGAAACATTAGCTATTATCATTATTATTGCTTAGCCTGCTTCAAGTTTCACTTCAGGTTTTCTTTTGTGGATTTTTTTCTTTCCTGCTGCATCCAACTTCTAAACCCTCTTCTTATGTTAGTTTGGAGAAGTTCTGTGCTTTTAATAGGCTACGCAAAATTATTGAGCTGTGCTCACTGTGAGATTTCAGATAGTGAATTCAGAGGTGCACAGAATATAATCTGAGGAAAACTTAATTCTAATCATTCTGTGATATTTTTTTCAGTGATAATTTACTAATTGGATATTCTTGTGTTGCCTCACTTGTGCCTTGCCAGCAGCACATTCACCACTGAACCAGCACAATCTGTAGCTGCTCTTCTGTGCTACAAAGCTGTTGAGCACAAGACAGTGATCTTTATTTCTTTTCCATAAGTAGCTTTGTTTTTCAATAAACTTCTTCCTTAAAACAAGTGTTCATACATAAATTCCTGCAGTGCTTTGCAGTTTTAGATGAAACCCTGGAGTACTTGTTTGTGTTTGTTACTGAAGTAAGATAGCGCAGATAACAAACTAGAAGTTTTATTTATTATTTGACATCGGCATTCCTCTTGTTTGCTTCTCTTCCCTCAAAACGGTTTTTGTAACATACCTGTCCTGAGTTGTTATACAGTGGCTTTGCTGGGATGTAGCTGCACTAATCCTGTGTGTCTGTGTGCCCCCAGATTCTCCAGGGGTCCCACCCAGTGCAAACGCCCACCAGCTCTTCAAGGGATTTAGTTTTGTTGCAACTACTACTGTAGAAGACCATAAAATATCACCCCTCACCAATATCCTGCCCATAGTCCAGGTAATGCTTTGCTTTTGGGACACTTCTTTGACACGGCAAAGACTGACCAATATTCAGTATTTACAGTTGTTCTTGCTTTGTTGAGGAGACCGTTATAAAATGTGCCTTATTAAATACTTCATGGGATACTTTTAATTTTAAAAAGTGAGTAACTGTTTTTCTGGGTCATGAGCAAGCAGGAGAAACTTGTGCTGTTGGTAACAGTGTAATGGCAAAGAGAATCCTGCTGCTTTGGATAACCACTTGCCTGTGTTTTTTTAAAGCAGCTTCATGGAAACAGTGCACAGTTCACTGATGTCTATGAACTGAAGGAAGATATTGGTGTGGGTTCCTACTCTGTTTGCAAGAGATGTATCCACATAGCTACAAACATGGAGTTTGCTGTGAAGGTATTGGAATAAATTCCACTCTGACATTCTGAAAATATTGTCTAGTAGATTTGAAAACGTGTATTTGTGAATTTTCCAGTTATTATGGCTGTTTATGTGTCGATAAGTTACAATCTTGAAGGCTGAAAATACTGTACAATGATGAGAACACCTGAAGTAAAGTGAGATTCACAAGGGTGGAACTGGGCTGCAGGGAATTAGTGATGCTTCAGACAGTCCAGTGCATTTCCTTGTTCAATGGAGCAGGATAGGCTGCATTAATGATAGAATTTTAACGAGGATAGAGCAAGAATTGAATAAATGGGATGTGAAGCTGGAAGATGAATTACTCAGGATTAGTAAGAAGTAATGAACTCTGGAATTTTTTTTTTCTGTTGTTGAAATGAGAATAGAAATACGAAAAATGTCTTTATTTAATAGAGTTTGTTTATACAAGTTTTTTTCCTGTGTTATTTTGCAGATAATTGATAAAAGCAAGAGGGATCCCTCAGAAGAAATTGAGATTCTCATGCGTTATGGGCAACATCCAAATATTATTACTTTAAAGGATGTATGTACCTCTTTCTCTGCTACCTCTTATTAGACAGTGCTCAAAAAATAAATGTAGATGCAGGCAATTTATTGGGATTCATTAAATTTCTTTTTCATAGTAAAATCTCTTGGGAGAGCAGCACGTAATAGTAGAGGGAGTGTTTCAAAATCCAGCACTGTCCTGATATTTTTTTCTAAAGGCTTTTTAACAAACTTGAAGTGAGAAATGATGTAAAGGTTAGAAATGCCATATTTCTCCTTGTTTCAAAGGAGCAGCCAACGTGTTGGTAACCTGAGGAAGCAGTGGCCTGCATGTTGTCCTGTCTGTGCCAGAATGGCCCGTGGAAGGGAAGAGCAGTCGGGAGTGTAGGGCTGCTCTCCTCTTCCAACAGCAGTTCTGACACTGAAAAATTGAACTCAGAGTGATGAATTAACAACTTGAACTGAGAGTGATGAATTAACAGCTTGAGTCATGAACTCCCAGGATGACACATGAGCTGCCTTGCACTCCCTGCCTTGGCAGTCCCTGCTGTTTGTGCTGCCCGTTCCTGTGGGAGGAGGGGATTTATGGGGATGTGTAACTACAGATGTTCCCTTTGAATAGATCTGAGTGCATTTTGTGTGAGTGCACCGTTAAACCTCTCCCCAGGTGTACGATGATGGCAGATTCATCTACCTGGTCACGGAGCTGATGAAGGGGGGGGAGCTGCTGGACCGGATCCTGAGGCAGAAATTCTTCTCGGAGCGGGAGGCCAGCGCCGTGCTCTTCACCATCGCCAAGACCGTGGACTACCTGCACTGCCAGGGAGTGAGTGAGCCCTTCCACCCCACAGCCCTGTCACAGCTCTGAAATTCCCAGTCCCTTTCCCTGGGTGCTTTGCTTGGCTTGTTTTCATGCTACAAGGTTTTGTATTTTATCACAAAGGTGAATAATAGAAACAACGTATCCTGTTATCCTGGCAAAACCTTTTGACTTTACACTTTATGGAACAGCAGATTTTTGTCCTGTTCTCCTTAATGCCAGATGGGGATGTTGGTTCCAGTTGCATTATGAGCCAGGAGGTTTTTATTATAATACTTGAACTAGAATTTTTGGGTATTTTAAGGTTATATAATTGTTTAAAATTTTCATAAGTATATTTATCTAGAGAATGGCTTTTATAAATTGTAAATTACAAAACAAATGTACCTGCTCCTCCTAAATGATGGCTTTTCAAATGTCTTTGTTTAAAGGTGGTGCACCGAGACCTTAAACCCAGTAATATTTTATATACTGATGATTCAAACAATGCTGATTCCATCAGGATTTGTGATTTTGGATTTGCAAAACAACTTCGAGGAGAAAATGGACTACTTCTAACTCCCTGCTACACTGCAAACTTTGTGGCACCAGAGGTATTTCAAGCTGCTCTGTGTTTTCTTTATGCTGTTTTTGATGCATCAAATGCTTAAACTTTTCAGCAATGCTCGGAAAGAGACTTCAACAATTCTGCTACTTTTCTTTAAATATGACCACACATGCTTTTTAAACACTAGTGTGTGTGTTTATTATAAACCTGCTTTAAAAACAGCCAAGTCCACCCTCAAAAATAAGATGTGAGCCTGTTGAAAATCTTAAGAGGTGGTCTGGGAACAGGAAATGTTGTTGGTATTTACTGGAACCTGTATATTAGAAAATCAATAATCAAATCTCTGACATGATCCAGGGATGGTCTTTGCCTTCCTTAGGCCGTGGTGTTGGTTTGGGGTGTTTTATTTAATACATGGCAAGTCTTTAACACTCTTTGTTTCATAGGTTCTCATGAGACAGGGATATGATGCTGCTTGTGACATATGGAGCTTGGGAGTTCTCCTTTACACAATGTTGGCAGGGTGAGAATATTTCTGAGCTGTTTTGTTTACCTAAAATCCCAGAATGTTGCCTGAATCCCTGCTTCCATAGAAATGGTGAGGCATTGCCTCATGGAGTGACACAGACACTCAGGTGGGACAGGCAGCTCTGAGTCAAAGCTAAATAAACCAGGCTTATCTCACAAGTGGGTTCAAGGCTTCTCTTCCCATAGTGCAGGACTTGGGGGTGCCAAAGACTTCTCCCAGTTTCCAGGAGGGAATTGAGTCTGTGAAAACACGTGGTGGGTTTATTTTTACCCTCCAGCCTTTCGTCCTCCCACGCCATCCCCTTTGCTCATCTTGTGTCTCCTGCCCCTGCTGCATTCCTGGCCCTGTGGAACACTCTGGGTTGTGATCTCTGGAATTTCCTAAACATGCAGACTTGATGAAGCTCTAGGAAGCATCTAGTGGCCAAATGAGAGATGTTTGCTGAATTCTGCTCTAACAGCAAAAGAGCAGGTTTTTAGCCTTATGGCTAAATCCTGTATATTGGAAATTACTCTCCTGATAAATCTGTACTTCTCATGTAATACTAGAAATATTGATAGTATTTAATAGTGTGTATATACTCTGTGATATGTGTCTGCTGGCAGTGGGATATTGACTCTGATTCACGAGATTTTACCAATTTCTTGCAGTTTTTGTCTATAACAAGGTGTTTTTGTTGTTTTTTTTCTTTGAACAGCTATACTCCATTTGCCAATGGTCCCAATGATACTCCTGAGGAGATCCTAGTACGGATAGGCAGTGGAAAATTCTCTCTAAGTGGAGGCAACTGGGACACTGTTTCAGATGCAGCAAAGGTGTAAATGTGTTTTGGTTTTCTATTTTTGTAGAATTCCAATGAAACTTACTGAACTTTATTAAGTAGACTGCTCTATAAGTTTGTTATTATTATCTGTAGTTTGTTACTATTATCTGCAGACTTTATTGAAGGGAAGGATATCTGCTCCAACCTTTTTATTTAAAGACTCCATCTGTAATCAAAATGGGTTCCCTGGGATGGTGTTGACCCACTCTGTGGGTATCTTAATCACCAGTGTTACCTTTTAAAAAGATCAGCATAAATATTAATATTTAAATATTTTTCTTGATCCTTTGGAACTGCACTATTTGTTCATTTCAGTAGGAGTGATTCAGAATGCTTGTTGGCTGCTGCTGTCTTAGCACAAGAAATTCACTTCTGTGTATTTAAGAATGCTTCACATTTTGTACCTAAAACAAAGGGAACACTGTCAGCTTGCTCATATTTTGGTTTTATTTCAAACTGTTGCTGTCTCTGTTCTGTGCCCTTCCCACCCACCTCTCCTTTGGACCAACGCTGTAATTAATTAGTAGCTTATTGCTAATGCTTCTAACAGGCAAAAACAAGTGTCCATTGCTGTTGGCTTTATTCTTTATGTGGCTTCTTGAAGAAAAAATTCATTGCTGGTTGTCTCGCTGTCTCTGAATTCAGTTGTAGTAAGGAGTCAGCAGAGCCCAAACGGCAGAATGAACGAGGAGAGAGAGATTTGCAAATAATAGTTTTCCTCCATAAAATCTGCCTGCTACATTTTAATAGGATTTCTAGTCTTTTAAAGATTATATTCATAATAAACATGAAAGGCACAACAGTGAGTTCCCTTGCAGTCAAGGCTGGCTCTGTTGCACTGCTCCAATAGTACAACACATTGTTCTCAGCCTTCTGCAGTGTCAGGGCACAGAATGATCCCGTTTGTCTGCTGATCTCTGTGTGTTTGCATTGTGTTAATCGCCCCACATCGGGTGCTTCTCTCACTGCTGCCATCCCTGGTGCTCTAAAGGCCACCTAAGATGATTTGGACTGAGCAATCCGTGTTTCCCTTCCCTGCAGGACTTGTTGTCACACATGCTGCACGTGGATCCCCACCAGCGGTACACGGCCGAGCAGGTGCTGAAGCATTCCTGGATTGCCTGTAGGGACCAGCTGCCTCATTATCAGCTCAACAGGCAAGATGCCCCACATCTAGTAAAGGTAAACCCACCTGGGGTGCTGCTTGAGCTGGGGGCTGTGCAAGGAATTGAGTTGGTTTGGAGCTACGGACAGAACTCTCATTTTTCTGTTTGTTTTCTGTAGTACGCGCACATTTAAGCTACATAGTGAGACAAATTCATGGAATCATGGAATGGTTTGGGTTGGGAGGCACTTTAAAGGTGGGCTATCCACCCCCTGCCATGGGCAGGGACACCTCCCACTACCCCAGGGTGCTCCAAGCCCAGCCTGGCCTTGGACACTTCCAGGGATGGGGCAGCCACAGCTTCTCTGGGCACTCTGTGCCAGGGCCTCCCCACCCTCGCAGGAAGGAATTCCTTCCCAGTATCCCACCTAACCCTGCCCTCTGGCAGTGGGAAACCATTCCTCTTGTCCTGGCACTACATACCCTTGTACAAAATCCCTCTCCAAATTATTGGGAAATAATTCTTTTTAACCTCTGTGTAGAGGAAGAGATTTTTCTGGGTGTCTTCTTTAAGGTAGTTCTTGAGTTGTCTCCTAAGTCAGGATCTGAATAACCACTGAAGTGGCTGTATTTGAGAAATTGGTGCTAATCTGGCTTGAAAGATACAAATCCTGACCTACGTTAACAGGTGATTCCTACATCTAAGGTATACAAAAGAAATACAAAGGAAAGAAAAAGAGATGTTAGACACCCATGCTTAGACATTGGAAGAATTCAACAACAGGTGGTTATTTTCCCCAACAAACTTTAGAGAATTCACATGACCTGGTTTGGTCATGTGAATGTTGGTTCTTGGTCTTGTTTGGTTTTAATGGAGTTAATTGAGTACTTAACGTTTAATTGCTTTATTTGCTGATTAAAACTTCTATATATGTGAATTATTATTATGTATTTCCTTTTTTCCTAGGGAGCCATGGCTGCTACATATTCTGCACTGAATCACAAGACATTTCAGCCAGTGCTGGAGCCTGTGGCAGCCTCCAGTTTAGCTCAGCGACGGAGCATGAAAAAGCTCACATCCACAGACTTATAGATCCACTGGGACACCTGAGCAGACACAAGCAAGGGGGAAACCCAACAAGTGGCTCTATTTTGCCTGACCTGTGATCAAAAGGCATCTGTGGTTTCCTGCTACACTACTTGAATTCTGTAAAAGTCCTTTTTTTAAAAAGAAAAAAAAAATCCACAGGTTCATACTGTGTTTGTTTTACAGGCCGTATCTGTTAAGTTAATTTAAACATCAGGTACACCATACTGAATTCCTCTACACTGTCCTTTGAGATCTGTTGCAAATATTCTTTCACATTCTGTATAGTTTTGCTGGGTTCAGTTAAAAAAAAAAATATGGTTTAGGGGACCGTTGCCAATGACCAAGTTGTACATAAAGTGTCAGTGTGAGTTTTCTTTGCTCCACTCCTTTAGACCCTGCTGTGAAGGGCAAATTCTTCATTTTCTAATCGGGCACTTCACTGATTCAACTCAATTCCTTTACCTTGTCCATGACTATTATGCAGAGTTGAGCAATGTGATGTGCCAGTGTTGATTCCTCACTGCTGATTTGGAAGGTGTGTGTTTGCGTGGTGCCAGCAACTGAGGAGTTTCTGTGGAAATACAAACCAAAGGGGTGTGCAAGATCCTGCACTTCAGTTTGATCACTCGTGACCCAAAAGAAATGCTGGTTATGGTCTCTAACAGGAAAATGAACATTTCTATTTATTACCACAAATTGTGTCCTGCACTGAGCTGGAGAAAGTCAAACTGTCAAAATTGAGGCTCTCAGAAACATTGGTACCACTTCAAGACAACATCATGCAGCTCAATCCTTTGTTATTTATATTTCCCATCCATTAGCACAACTACTGTGTTATTTTCCTCAGCAGTCTTTCCACTGAATACACCCAATATTAGGTTTGTTTGGCATGTGAGACAAACTGACACTTTATTATAACCAACTTGGCACTTGGGTTTTATTTTTTATTTATTTGATTTTTTTAATAGAACGTTGCTTCTCTCTGACTCTCTCGCCGCATGTACAAATATTACAGAACAGAACTGCAAAATTCTCTTTGCCTAACTGTAGGGGTAGCTTGGGAAAATAAATAAGCCTTGCTGTGTGCCCAGATAAAGGAATTCTGACCAAGAAATTTCACAGTTATGGACAAATTCCTGTCAGCATCCTGTGGCCAGCACTCACTCACCCTCTCTGTCTGGTGTTAGGACTTCAGCTGTTCCTAAATGCCGGGATGGAGAGGGAATTCCTTTCAGGGCCAGAATTATCTTGGGGTTTCCTGACTCAAAACCAGTGCTAGCTGCTGGTAGTTCATTCAGAGATACACTTAGAAGTGTTTTCAAAAGTTGTAGACACTGAGCAATTGTAGTGACATAGCAGGATGGTCTTAAATATTAAATATATTAGTGACATTAGACTGTGAAGTGACCAAAAGTCAAACACACTTCAGACTCATTTGTCACCACTGAATTTTCAATTGCGAGACCCCAGGGCTGACAGAAATCAGCGTTTTGAGACAGGAAAAAAAACTTCCAGGAGAATTCTGGCCCAAGCACCAGGAGTGGTGGTGATAACTCAGATCTCACAGGAGGTGTTGGCTGGTTTTTGCTTGTACCTGTGAAGGGCTTGGTGGTGTTGGAAGTACTTTTAGATAAGCTGCTTTCTTCTGTTGTGGTGGGGAAGATGGATATTATCTGGCCAAATAGTTAGGTATGAATATATGTAGATTTGAGACTTAATGATATAGCAAACATAGGTGTGCTCTTTGTATCACGCAGAACATCCCCCAGATGGAATTCCTTGAGTGTTTGATAGATGTTGGAAGCTTTAGGGGCCATTTGTGCCTAGTTTTGAGGTGCCTGTTTGAAATGCTTGAAAGCTTATCAAAGAACACAACTGCTTCCTGGAAAGCTCCTTGTTTAGTACAAAACCTGCTCCTTTTGCAGCTGGTTCATCCCCCTTTTCCTTACTGAAGACCTTTGCCAGCAAGAATGCCTGGAAACCTCTTGTCTACACTCTCGGGGTCATTTTTATGTAAATTTAAAGATGACTGCCAGAAGAATTTGAATTCACTGAAAAAAACCCAAAGGCAAAAGGTTTGGAAATTAAACCCCCTGAGCCCAGGTCAAGGTATAATGTGGGTTGAAACGTGGTCCTAAAAGCTGTGTTGGGGATAAGAGGTAATGCAAGGCCTGGAACACAATGAAAATGTCAAACTGGAATTGTCTTCAGCTTTCCTGTAAGGCAGCAGCTGGTCTTTAATGGCTTTACCCATGAATCATTTAACAGTGTTTCTGTTGGTATTTTTCTTTTAGCTTGCTTAGAAGCACCACAGTATAAGCACCTTAAAAGCATTTTGCACAAGAGCAGTTGGAAGCAGCTGAAGGGACTCAAGTTGTTCTTGATGTGCAGCACAGAGATGGTGAGAGGAAAAGAACACAAACAAGGTGGATGTTCTGATTCATTACAGAGTATTTAAAACATCTCTTGTAAAGTTATCCCTGTTTTATATCACTCCTGGCCTTCAGTGCAAGTGGGACTCCAGGGGTAAAAGCAAAGTTTCTGTAACTGCAACATTGCAAAGTTGTCTTTTCATGGGGAAAATACATGGACATGTTATATCTGACAGGCCAGTGTACCCTGGTATGCCAATTGTAATCCTTGATTTGGGGGAAAAGTTCCCTTGCTCTGACTATTTCAGCATATCAGTCTTGGAAATATTTGGGATATGCAGGAACACGAAAGAGTTCGCTTGCAGTTTACTTTTACTGTATTTGATGATCATCTTTGTGAGGCTCCTTTGGGAATTTCTTGCCTGTTTCTCATCCCTTTCTTTCCCAACTTAGGTTTTGATATCTAAAAGTAGCATGGTCTGCTCATGAGCTGTCAGTTAAAGGTTTGAGATGGAAGAGCAGGTAATGGGAACGTGCCCTGGCTGCAGTGAAAGGTTGGTGGAAATCATTTCATATCATCTGGGCACGGTTCAAGTTTACAAACCGTTGATGCTCTTTCTGCCTTACTCAGAAAGAAAGTCACATTTTCACAAAGGCTTGTAATTACACAGAAATAGGTATTCAGACTAAAGGGATTTCCACAGAACTAAATCTTAAATGATAGAATATTTTGGCTGTGGCTTCCTGCCAGAAAAGCTCCTGCTCTGGTGTTTGGTGATGATCGTTATCAGTAAGTTCCAGCTCTGGTGCACACAGAAAGCAGATTCCCACTGGAGCGGGCTCAGGACCTGTTTTGCTTTTTTTTCACCCCAGTATATCTCAATTTCTTCCTTCAGTTATCCTTTGGATAAAAAGTGAGGAATTCTGTTGTATTCCTGTTCCGTATCCAAAAACTGCAGTGGCACCGTGGTGAGCCCCTGGTGGGGGGCACAGTGCCCTTCCTGAGAGCTTTGCCTGGCTGGGTCCAGTCAAGCCCCTGATCTGTGGCTTGTGTGGCCTCAGCTTTGTGTGGTTTTGCTTCTTTTTCCCCATTTTGCTCAGAATCAGTGAATTCCCCTTGCTCATGCCAGGAGCCTGACGTGCAGGGGGCTGAGCCTGCTGTTCAGTTGAGGCCTCTGTTGTTTGAATGTTCTTGCAGCCAGAGAAGGCATCCAAAACCTCACCCAAGTCAGTCATGTTGAGCTTGAATTCTGTCTTCCGTGTTTTAATTCCCTTTCCAAAGCCGCTCTTCATCTGTCCAATAGTTAAAATAACCTCAAACTTCAAAACTTCAGCAGTTGGGAGCTCCTTGCTGTGTACTTACGGACTGGTCTGTAGAGCTGAGTTAAATGAGTTATAGAAGGTTATGATAATTCTCCTGGTTTGTGTCAGAGAAATTAGGCTAAAACATCAATGCAAACACAGGGTTTTATGTATTTCTGTAGCACTTAAGCTTTTCAGTCCTATCCAGAACTAAAAGTTTGCAAATATTTGTGGGAGGGGAGGGAGGAACAGGTTTTTCTTTCTCCAAGTTTCCAGAAAGCTTCTGAAGCTGTGATCATGAGTCCTTATGTATCCTACAGGAGCTCTATAAGGTTAAAAACATAAAATTCTCCTTAAAAATTTGTTCCAAAGCTCTCTTGGGTGTGCACTGAGAGCTGTTGGTAACAGCCCTGCACTTCATTCCTACCACGCCAGCCTTCTGCATCAACTGTCCCTGCTCCAGTTATTTTTTAAATATTTGCTCCTCCAAATTCTGTTGTTCCCTGGGAGTAGAAGAATGGATACAAATTTGAAAGACCCCACCCTTAATGTATAGCTGAAGCTGACTGAGTATTGTAATAATTTGCATAATTAGAAAGTCCCCCACAAAATCATGAGCAACTGGTTTTCTTGAGATTTTTCCTATGTAATAAAAGCAAACTTTCTTTGAAAGCTTTAAAAAAACCTTAATTAATTATATCACTTAATTACTAATTTTTGGGGAATAGCTTATTATCAATAATGAGTTTGGATAACCTTGAATCCTCTTGTGGGGTTTTTCACACGAGGACTGAGGATGCTGGAGGTGGATCTGCTTTGCAGGACCAAGTGTTCAGGTTTGGGTGTTTTGCATTAAGCTTTTGAGCAGTGTTTGCTAATTAATTAATTAATTGCATTGTCATAATGTCCCAAGCACTTTGGCATCTTGCACTGATGCTCTGGTTAGAGCTGAAACTCTCCTGGCACGTGGCTAAATCTCCATAAAGGGCATTAATTGAGAACAGTGTGCAATGAATTCCATGCTCTCTGAGGTACTTCAAAGATGAAACTCTACACAAGGTCCCCGTTATCAGATATTGTAACTGTCATTTCTTTCTCTTAAGCATATTGTGGATTTTGTATCATACTGTATTTATTTCATTTAATTTTAAAAGAAATGTTTTCTTTAAAGCTCTGTATATATTGACATTAAAGTTTGCATTGTACTGCGTTCTCCTCTTCTTGCAAGGCTGGCTCTGGCAGTGCACTGGTGTTTTTCTTGGCACTGCTGCCTTCAATTACAACACACCAAAGACAACCTCAAACTTGTATTTACTTTTGTCAAACTCCCTGAATAATCATAAAGGTACAGTTTTAATTAGCTGGCAGTTCCTCGAGTACCAGAATAAAAGGGTTGCAAATTCATAACATTTGGTAATTGACAGAAATCCATCACTTCTGCTTTGGAAGTTCACGTGCTCCTGTTTTTCAAATGGATATAAAAAACAATGAGCAAACATTCCCAAATTAAATGTATGTGAATTATTTCATAAACCTTGCCAAAAATCTCACATACATCAAGAGCTATTTATAAATTTATGTTCAGTCAAGTGTTCCATGCCACACTTGCAGTAAAACAGACGTTCAGTGGTAGGATTGATGTGTTACCTCAGGGTGGGATCATCTACCTCTGTGGTTTTTAGGTACCTATTAAATTTGACACCATATATGAAGAGGAAATAATTTTCCTGCAAAGGTCTGGTCCTTTGAAAATAGACACTTGCATTGTAAGGGACAGGAATGACATAAAAAACTGGGTTTAAAATCCTCCTGAAGTATTTGATAACTGCTGGTGCTGCTGGTATTCAAAATGGTGTATGGATACTTTATTTCTTTGAATGCACAGAAAGGTTTTCCTGTCTTTGCCTCAGGACAATCTCCCAGGGGCTGTTTGCTCATACAAGACACTGCTTTTACCAGCACTGTGGTGGCAGAGAACGGGGGGACTGAAGCCATAGAGGAGGCAGCAGGTACAAAAGTTTCCAAAATGGTGATGATTCACTTGATTTTACTCAAGGTAGGCAGGAAAAAATAATCAAATTGGACAAAAACATTACTCTAAAGTAATTTTTAAAAGCCCTGAGTCTCACGTGTTGAGATCTGCAGGCTTGGTGAAGGTGTTGCTGGTGGGAAAAGAGACAAGGCATGGATTAAAAGCCAACCTTACTGAATGTTTTGAGAACCAAGGACAGGGATGAGCCAAATGTTAAAAAAGAGGCTCCAGAATGTGCCTTAATCGCATCCTGCTCTCTTTGTTTTCCTGCAAATTTTGGTTCTCAGGAGCTGTTTTCCCCATGATTCATCTCTGAAGCTTATGACTGTAAGAGGCACCTTCCCACGTCTCTTTTGTGTTTTTATGGGGTCCAAAATGTTTTAAGGGAAAGATGTTCCCACCTTTGCTTGCCCCAGCAGTAGCAGGAAGAGGGAGCAGGTGTCTGCTGGCAGTTTTGCCAAAATACGGATTTAACTCTATTTGTTCTAACTTTTGTTTAACAATTTCCCTCCAGAACCTCTGGGGAACTTCTCTCAGAGGCTGAGGTTTCTTGTGGGCCTTTGGAAAGACACAGAAAGCTTTTGGCAGAGGTGAGGGCAGTTCTGCAGTCTCTTAGGGCACTGTTTCGGCAGGGGCTCCTTTGCAGCTCCCTCCCCTTGGGGTTGTTTGCAATTCCAGCTTTGGAGCAAATCCTTGACTCTCCAGAGCCTGTTTGGGGCCTGCTCTTTGATTTTTGGCGTCCACAATGTTCTACCCCAGAGCAATCCCGTGCCAGGCTGTGTTTAAACAAGCAGTGTAATGCCCTCATGCTGGCTGATTGTGCAAATTCCTTTATTTCTGAGCCAGGTGCATTTCGGGCTCTCGTGGCCCTCGGCATCCAGACTGTGTCCTGGTCTCTGTGGGGATGGCTGGGCTGCACAGTTACAAAGGGATGGATTCCTCTTAATTTAAGGGGTTTTATTACTTCTAAAGGGTTTGGTGGGGGAACTACAGTATTGTTTTGATGGGCTTGTGCCTGTCCCATCCCTGGGCAGTGTCCAAGGCGAGGTCGGATGAGACTGGGAGCAACCTGGGATGGGGGAAGGTGTCCCTGCCCATGGCAGGGGGTGGAAGGAAATGGGCTTTAAGGTCCCTTCCCATTTTATTGAATCTCGATTTTCTTCTACGGTAACTGCAGTTGTGGAGTGCTGCTACAGGCCCTGTGCGTCCCTGACCTGGCACCTGGCTGTGCCGAAAGCCTTGTTTGGAGGTCTTGGCAACTGAACTGAAAGTTAAGCACATGGCAAGGCGCTAGAAACAGGTATTGCGTCATCATCTGCTCTTTTGGGGCTGAATTCAGTCATTCCATGGGTGAGAAAGCAGTGAGGAGCAGGGATGAGGAACAGGGTGGGGAAGGGGGATGCAATTCTACATTGCTCTTCTCTGGGGGAACTGGTACCGCGTGGTTACAGGGTCACAGTGGCCCCAAAACCGCTGGGGATGCGGTGCCCGGCTCGGGATGCCGGCGCTGCTGTGCCGGTCCCGGTACTTGCTGGCTCGGCCCGGCCCGGGCTGTCCCGGGGGGTGTGCGGGTCCCGTGCCCGCATCCGGGTGTTGGCCGTGCCGGTATTCCCAGTGTTGGCCGTGCCCGCACTCCCGGTGTTGGCCGTGCCGGTATTCCCGGTGTTGGCCGTGCCGGTATTCCCGGTGTTTGCCGTGCCGGTATTCCCGGTGTTTGCCGTGCCGGTATTCCCGGTGTTGGCGGTGCCCGCATTCCCGGTGTTGGCCGTGCCGGCATTCCCGGTGTTGGCCGTGCCCGCATTCCCGGTGTTGGCCGTGCCGGTATTCCCGGTGTTGGCCGTGCCCTCCCCGGGCGGGTCCGGCCGAGCCGCGGTTCCCCCGGCGCAGCCGCTGCGCTCCCCGCAGCACCCAGGAGATGGAGGCAGCGCCCCGCGAGCGGCTCCCGAGCCTTCCCGCAGGGACTGATCCCGCCCGGAACCCTCCGGGGGTCAGCGCGGCTGGAGGATGCACAGCCAGGAACTGGAGTTCAGTTGCGCTACTGGAATTCGTTCCTGGTTTGTTATTTTATTTATTTATTTATCCTTCTTGAGAACGTCCTGTTCTCCCAGTTCTCTTGTTTTCCTGCCTGTGGGATGTGGTTGTGTGATCCCTTCACGTCCATATCCCAAGGAATTTACTGGAACAGCTTCAAATCTGCTGCTCCATGAGCAGATCCTGCTACTCTTGGCTGAAGGGCAGAGAAGCAGCGCTGGCAGGACCAACCTCGGAGCATCTCCTTGACCACAGAGGTCACACCTTGGCAAGGATTTCCCAGTATTGGGAAAGGAGGAGGAGCAGGAATCATGAACTCACAGATTATCCTGAATTGGGAGGGGCCCCCATGGGTCACTGAGCCCAGCTCCTATCCCTGCACAGACACCCCACAACCCCACCTTGTCCCTGGGAGAGCTGTCCAAACTCTCCTGGAGCTCTGGCAGGGTTTGGGCTGGAGCATTCCCTGGGGAGCTGTTCCATCCAGGAGGAGGGAGCGTGGCAGGGCCGGGGCAGCGCACGGATGCACACGGACACCTGGCACGGGAATGGCTGGGCAGTGCTCGGATGTGGAACTTCCCCCCCGCAATTCTTCCTCCGCTCTTCCTGAGCAGCTGGGATTGGTGCAGCCAGGCACCAAAACTTCTGATTTGGTAACAGCAGCACCAGGCAAATCTGGAAATTTCTGATCTAGAGCAAAAACCTCAAAATGCAGATTTTTGAGGTAAACAGAAATATTTTGGATCCAAGTAGAGACTGGGTGTATGTTTTTAGTGATTTTTCAAAGCTGTTAAACCCTAGGAAAGGTGATTTAAACACCTGTATGCTTGTAAACAGAACTTTGTACATGTTTACTGTTTTCATTAGGAAATTTACTGTAATTAAAAATGCTCTGATACTCCAGGGTTCAGCATCTGGAGTAAACTGGATGATAGAAAAACTCTCATTAAATTCTGATAGTAAGACAACAACTCAGGGATAAAAATTATTTAAAATCTTGCTTTGCCAGGTTAGAAAATCCCATTCTGATCAAGCTGAAGGTGCTCCTGCTCGTGGCAGGGGGTTGGACTCAACGGGTTTTAAAGACCCCTTCCAACCCAAAAGAAGGGATTTCCTTGTGCTGCTCAGGCTCCTGGTGCAGAGGGGGGAGCAGAAAATGAACCTCAAGTTAATTAACAGCTCCAGCTGCTAATTCCCCCTGCACCGGCCCAGGGAGAGTGGGCTTGCTCATTCCCTATGGCCCACGGAAAATGATCCAACTCCGAAACAGCTGAAAGAATTAATTTGAATGAGCTGGCAGTGCTTGTCAGGGAGGGAATAAGGGCAGATTTGAGGAAATCAGTAACGTAACACAAAGTTCCCAGCAAACTCCTGGCAAAGGCAGTGTAAACTTGGTTTCAAATTAATTATTGCAAATAAACATTTGAAATGCTACAGGCCAAATTAATATTTCAGAATTCTTCACTATTTATTACTGTGCTTAATTTTCTTACTTAAATATAATTTGGGCCTACGGCTGTTAAGAATTTAATTTTTGAGGTACTTTAATGAATTATAAAGCATGTTTTAAACAGAAATGAATAGCTAATAAATGCCAAAAGTAATTAATTTTCTGAAAAGTGCAAAGGCCTTTGTATTCAATTTAAAAAAAAATGCCCTAAATTGTTGGAAAGTAAAGAGAAAGAAAATACAAAGTGGATCAATTGAAGTCTGGAACAATTTACTAAATCACAAATAGTTTTCCCTTTGCTGTGGCCATATGTTCTTCCAGGAGTCTCCAATCCTTCCAGGAGTCTCCAATCCATTTTTTGTGTCCTTTAGACAAGGTGGTGACAAAGATTCCCTGAAGACACCTTGCTCTGAACCCCAACTCCCTGGATGAGCAGCACTTTACCCTGTCTGAAAATGGATATATCCAAACATTTCCCGGGATAATACAAAGGTACGTGTTTTTATAAGCCTATGATTTTGTGATTGTTTTAACATATTGGGGTTTCTTTAAGTGAAAATGAAATTGTGAGAATGGGGTTTTCGTACTTTAGGTGAGCTTTTAATATAAATTTTGAATCTGGGGCTCATGTGATGCGTAAAATTACACAAGGTGGGATTTATGTGCACAGCTCCCTGCACGCTGGGATGGCAATACCTGCCATTAATTTTTTGTGGCTTGAAACTGAGCTTGATTTAGATGCTTTCATGGCAAGGGAAGAGACATTTTCTAAAATCAGCCCAGTGGTAATTGTTTGGAGTTGAGAGTGAACTCACTGAAATCCCCCATGAATCAATTGTGTGCTTCCAGTGATTTATGCCCCAACACAAGGCTCCAAAAGTCCTTACAAATTATCCAGGGCTAAGAAGGGGATGATTTGCTGCCAGTGACACTTTGGAGACTGTTCAGCAGAAGTGTTTTCCAGCAGCTCCTGTTGTAGGAAGCTCCTGCTCAGCAGTGGGGTCAATAAAACAGGAATTCCTTCCAAACTTTCCTTTTTTTTGAGAGTGCACAAATGCCTGAACATCCCAGCATCTCTTCAACAAGGAGTAAGCTCTGAGCAGGGCTGGGTTTACACCTCACAGCCACTGCTCCTCCTCAGCAGAAGACACAAAACCTTGGAGAACCGACAAGGCGAGGTGTGACCTGGCTGTCCCTGCTGCTGACAAAGGTGGGAGATCACCTTTGGAGAGAAACGTTATTTGGGATGCAGGGATAAAAGGTCATATGGAATTCAGTAACTGGAGGAAACTAGAAAGGGAAATTTAGAACAAAACAAAAAAAAATTCTTAAAGGTTTAGGGGATAAAGTTATAAAAGCATCATCAGGAAAGAAACACTAGAAAAATCTCTACCGGTGAAATTTTTGCATTTCTTGGCAAGTTTCTTTACCCCGCTGTATTTCTCCCTTATTTTTTAAGCTAGGATTTATAGAAAACTGATTAAGTCCTACTTTTTTTCCTCTGGGCTTTAAAATTTCCTAAATTCTCTTTGCTTTGAAATTATTTTTCTTCAGAGCCTTTTGAATGCTGGAATTGATTTCTGTTTCTTTTCTTATTAATGAAACCATTCATCCAAGAAAACTTTGGAGAAGAGAGATCTAATTTACAGCCCTACCCCAGTGAAAAGAAATCAGGTGAACAATCATCTGGACCATCCGAAGGATTATTACTATTGCAACGTAAGCTATTTAAGAAAATATCTATGGGGAAATATCTGGAAATGTAATAACTTAATCCTAAATATCAGGAAAACAAAGCAAATTACTGAACATAACATAAAGATGGAGAATGGAGCACAGACAGATGCTGGGATGTCTGCTTTAGGCAGGCAGAAAGTTTTTGTGTCACAGCATTTTAGGGCTGCAGGTGGCCAGGATGGCACTGAGGTTGCTGGTTTATTGGGAAAAAGCTCTTTCTTTGGTGTCTGGATGGTGTGGGACTTGCATGGGATGATCTGTAAGGCCGGGGGGTGATTGATCCTAAAGGTGATGTTGAGTTGTGTTTGCCGTGGCAAGTGCTGAGTTTCTGGCTGAACTGACGCATAAACAGATAAATTCTCTTCACTTTGAATATTTCAAATGTCAGAACATCAAGGATCCTGCTCACTCTTTGTTAGTACAATCCCTCATCCTTTGGAAAGGTTCACATTTCCATCTGGGCTGTTTCGTAGGGATATCAGGAATTGTGTAAGCACGTCACAGCTGACCTAAGGGTTGGTTTAATTACTTACTGCCTTTAACCAGCATTTTCATCCCCCTCTTTAATTAGCTCTGCCAAAAATGGCTTCTCTTTCTGGCTGATCTTGGAGGAGGGACGTGAAGCTGAATCCATGAGTTCATTTTAGGGTGGAGGAGGAGCTGGATGCAGCCCCGGAGAGAGTGAGAGCTGGCGCCTGGTCCAGGCACGCTCAGTTTTTGCCAGTTGTGGAGGCATCCACAGGTTGGAAGGGCAGGACTGTGCATGGAATTTGGGCAGCTGGGGGAATTTTGGAGTCTCTTCACTGTGGATCAGTGAGGGATGCTGGCAGAAGTGCTCGTTTTAGGATCGTGTGGCACCACACCGATCTCTGCTCGCTTAATCCGCACCTTCCCACCCAGCCCGGCGGAGGGAACGGAGCCAGCGGGATGAAGGAAGGCTGCCTGTGGTAGGGATGTCAGGAAAACCTGCTCCTTGCCCACTGCCAGCCCGCGCAGAGCAATTATTCATGCTGGAGACCCAATGCTAGGAGACATGGGCTCGGGCAGAGGGAATGTCTAGGACTGGTAGGACGAGATCATTGTGCTGCAAGTTGAATGAAAGGCGGTTTTTTTTCATAACAAAGATAAGACAGGCAGTGAAAGACACTTTTTTCCACGAAGGAAGAAGGCGTTATCCTGCTTAAATGATTTAGACAGACTTTATTTTCTTGGAAAGCCATGAGTCTCTTCATGGATCATTGTCTCCAGGCTGAGCTGCTCAGTGAGACCTTTCGTCTACGGAAAAGAGACCCAAAGGGAGTGAAGGGAGCCCGTGACCTTCCACCGCTGCAAGTCAGGAGCCATAGAAATGTTTGTCAGCTTTGAAAGGAAATGGTTGCACTCGAGATCCTTTCCTTGGAAAAATCCCTCCATCTGGAGCCACAATGAGGCGCGATTTTAGCACAGATCTGCCAGGACACATGGGTTCCTTTTTCCTTTCGAATAAAATATGGAAGTCAGCTGGGGTGTCTGAGCTTTTGGGATATTACAAGGAAAGCACTCAATCTTCTTATTTTTAATTCAGGTGAGGTGAGCTCTGTGTGTAATTGGTTTTCTGGAAGCAAAACAAATATGCTTTTAATTCTGGGAGAAAAACAGGGTGACAAATCCTCCATATGAGAACTTGGCTTGGGGGCTTCTCCTCCGGGCAGCAAAACTTCTCTGCAGAGAGAAATGCCCAGGTCCCAACTCAACCAAAACACGTGGCCACCAGCCCCAAAGGCACTTCTGCACTAATGGAGATGAAATCTGGGCTGATCTGCACCATCACTTGCTCTGGGTGAGATGAAACTCTGGGGTTAATGCAAATGTAAGTATCTCTCAGTTTACTTCTGATTGTTGTGATCCCACACTGGTCAAAACCAAATTCTGCCTCCTTGCGCTGGGAATTATCTTTTTCTGCTTCTCTCCCCTTCCTTCCCTGTTCTTGACATGTATAAAAGTTGATTGAACTGTGGACTGACATCGTGTGGAGTTCGTATTTCCAGTAAACAAAATTCCTGCTTGTCACTTGCAACACTCAATAATTCCTGGTTTGTCAAAAAAAAAAAAAAAAAAGTTGTTTTGTTTTGTTTTTAATTCCTATAAAGCAAGACAGCATCTCAACCCCACCACTGTGGTGACCCTGCCCATGGCAGGGGGTTGGAACTTGACGATATTTTAGGTCCCTTCCAACCCTTCCCGATGGTGTTAAAACGACAAGATTAACCTGCAAAGTTCATTTCTCCGTATCACAGCAGTACAGATAACAGACAAGGTGAGAAGACAGATGATTTAAGGCCAGTCTTCAGGTTTCTGCCCATTAATTTGCTGTTTATTGACAGGGTTGAAGCGGAGGGGCGTTGGTTGGGCCCGTTCTGGCCCTGGCGCGGTGCTGAACCCCCGCTGCCGTCGGGCAAACCCAGCGGGGCTCTGGGGCTCATCGGATTTCTGTGTGAGGCTGCATCCAGGGAAACCCTGAACAGTTGCCCATGGGATGCCTGAGAAATGTCTTTTTTAAGAAAATCTGTATGAAAATGGAGGGCATACACTGCCCTGCAGAAGAGTTTCTTTTCTGTGGAGGATAAAGGGATTTTTTCCTGTTTGGAAATGGTCATGCCTGGTTTGAAATTGCCTGGTTTGGTAAGAACGTCTTTTACTCATGTGAATAATCCACAGTGTGAATTCCTTCTAAATCATCCCTTCGATATTAATAGATTGGCAAATAATGACTCAAAATCTGTGCAGTGATTTTTGACCACTCTGTAAGGCAAAATTCGGAGGAAAATGCGGACCCATCTCCCTGTTGTTTGAAATCAGGCTGTGGTGTGACCAGACTGGGGGTTCCTCTCAAGGCAGTCAGAGCAGGATGAGTGTTACAAGGCAATGGAAAAGAAGCTGACTCTAAACTTCGTCATGTTCAGCATTTTTGGGTAAGAAGCTCAGAATTCTGCAGAGAAAGCAGCCACAGGCTTTCATTGCAAAGTAAAACAATGATGTTCATTTCACTTCTGGGTGTTATTTAAACGATATTTACCTACTTATGATATTAAAATTAATCACTGCTGTTTACATCAGAAAATTTTCCATAATACCTTTAGTTTTTTCCCATTTTTTTTTTCCTGGAGTTTGTTTTTCAAAGGCTGCACAAGGCTTTGAGGCTCCAAAGAGCTCAGGGGAGCTGGAAGGTCTCCTTCCTTCCAAGCCTTGCTGATGCTTTGAGTTCCCCCTTCATAAACCTCCACCCAGTGGGAAACTGGGATGTCTCCTCCTGGGGGAATGGCTCCTGCGAAGAGTTTTGTGTTTGGTTGAGGAGGCTCCTCCTTCCAAGCAGCAATTTCCTTCCGTGCTCATCTCTTGTTTATGAGGAAAACATAAAATCCCTCTCTGCACTTAAACTCATTCTGGTGACGCTCTAAATTCTATGCTTAAGGATGCATTTAATTAAAGATCGACTATGGCATAAAGTGGAGGTTAATTAAATACCAATCAATTCCTGTACAAAATACATATAAAGGGCTTTGACTCAGGCAGTAAAACGACCTCCAGGAGGAGGTTCCCCTCTTGCTCACTGTTCAGCTGGAGAGTGGCTTCCCACACTCTTTTCCTTGCAGTATTTGCCATTCAGGATATTGAAGCCCTGCAGAAAAGCTGCTTTTATGGAAACAAAGCCGTGGTCTGACCCACTCCTGCTGTTCAGAAGAGATTTCACAGGGACTTTTCCATCACCACTTTGTTATGGTGACGTTGGTGTAATTAGACAAAACTCTCACTGATGAAAGAATAACTTTATTTTTGTTCTCCTGAAAAATTTTGAGAAGGTCCTTTATAGGGGCATCAAATGAATCCAGAGTATCCAAAGTTAATAAAACAAGGTGACTTTTCATGGAACAAGTTGTTAAGCTGTAAGTGCCTTATTGCAGGATATTGTGTGTGCTGAAATTTAGGTGAGCTCCGGGGAGGAGAGAAGTTTTGGAGGGTCTGGCAGAGGAGTCCAACATAGGAGAAGCCTCATGTGATTTTTATTTTTTTTCCGTTGTTCTGTGTACCCATGAGGGAACATTTTGAGTCTCAGTGGGACATTTCAGAGAGAAATTTGGAGTTTGTGCTCCTGCACTGGTGGCCTTTAAGGTGAGGTCAAATGGACAGACTTGAAATAAGAGGCCAAAAAGTTTACACTGGATCAAGAGCAGAGTTTAGTCTCTCTTCTAACTAGACCTAGTTCTTTAGGAGACCCTAAAAGAATGACTTTAACATGCTCACTGTCCTCCATGCTCTGTAGTGCTTCAGGAACATTAAATGGTGAAAAGCAAAGCTATCCTGCTTCAGAACAGGGCTTTCTTTTAAATAATTTAAAAATCATTGATTTTAAAGTTGGTTAGAACTTTTTTGTTGGACATTCTCATGTTTAAACTACCAAAACTAAACATATCACTTTGGTCAGGAGCAAAATAATATAGTTTTGAAATATTTTCATTCTTAAATGCTCAGTTACATTAAAAATATTATTGCTCTTTTATTTCTCATAAATCCCCAGGGACCTAAGCTTTTCTCACTGGGTCTTTTAGAGATTTCCACCTCCTTCAGAAATCTGCTTTACATGGCTGCAGTGATGTCCTTCCAAGGAGCTCAAGGCACCTGGTCAGCATGGCAGGGCCTCTTAAAAGTACTTTTCCAGCCCTGTAGAAGGAGAAAAGTGAACTCAAAGCCCGTGAAGAAGCAGCCTGGGATCCAGCAGCCCCTGCCATGCGAGGTACAGGTTGCAGAAATGAACTTGGGAGTTAATTGTTCCTGCTGCTGAAGGGCCCAGGTTAGTTGCTGTCATTACACTAATTTTTGCACCATCTCAGTGACCTTCATATCATATTAACAGTTTTATATTATGTTAGCAAATTGCTCTGCCAGAGCTGCAAGTCTGATTGCATTCTGAAGGTCATTAATATGATATGAAAATATTATTGTATTCTCTCCTTTCATATTTTATTAGTGATATGGAAAGCAATAAAGGAGCTGATTTTTGCTGGGAGGTTCCCCAGGGAAAGATGCTCTACAGCAGTGGTGCCCCACATTGGCTCCTAATCCAATCTCAACGGGAAGTTCAATTTCCTCATCATTAATTATTTAGCTGTATTTAACTGCTGTAAATTCTCAGATTAATTTTTTTAACTGTTGAGTTTGATGACCTCCAAAGACATTGGTATTAACCAGTGCAATATGAAATACAGTTGCTTCACGCAAATGGAGGCCACTCTTCCACGAGGATTTGTGTGGAGGCATAATGATGGCAAATTTAATTTTTCTGCTACAAGAGGGAAGGCTTATTTTATTACTACCTTTGGTGCAATTCAGAATTGCAGCGTGGGGGAGGAAGGTGGTGGCAGCTGGGACATTCCCTCAGGGTAAGCCTGGCACTGGAGCTGTCCCCAGGACACTGCCAGTGGTCTCTAGGCCAGGGAAAGCTGCTGTAACCCCCACAGCTCAGCCTGTGCCCCAAAAATCTCATTTATCAAACAGTGCAGAGTGGAAAAGTCCTGACACGTGTGAGCAATGGGTAAAACTGGTCAGGCACCAACCAGAGCCAAGGGTGAGGGCAGGAACTTTTGGGCAGGTTTTGGCTGTTATTTAAGAACAACGACCTCCGGACCTGCAGAAAAGAGGGTTAGAAATAAAGAGACTTTGATAGAAAAGAGAGGTCATTGCTTGCAGAGACAAATGATTTTTGAGGTAACAGTGCTATTTTAGAGTGATTTTAGCCAGAAGGGTGACTTTGGTAAGCAGCAAGTTCAGTGCTTTAATGCTTTAACAGCCTTTAACTCACCCTTAAAACGACATCTAACAGGAGTTTATCACATGTTACCCACAGCAGTGCTGAACTATGATATCACAGCACCCAAATGCTGGGGTTGAACATGATTTTGCCAAGCAGAATGTTTTAATGTTAGAATTTATGCGTTTTCCCTGCCGCAGTGTGAGGCTGCTCCGCATTCATCGGCCTCAGCCACGCGATGGCTCCGACAAGGAGCGCCTCAGATCCCGGGGAAACGCTTCCAGAGTGAGTTTGTCATCGGGTTACTGGTGGTCGGGGCTGGCAGGAAAGTTAGTCTGGAGGTTCCCACAGCCTGGCGAACATCCCAGAGGATTCCTGCGCAGCACAGAAAAGAAGGATGCTGTTATTCCACGGAAAGCGGCGCCGAGGGAAGGGTGCGAGCGGCGTGCAGTGCTCGGGAGCGGCTGCAGATGGCGATGCTCCACCGAGGGCCGGGGCGATGCTCCACCGAGGGCCGGGGCGATGCTCCCGCGGCGCTGCCAGCCCAGACACGGCACCTGAACACGGCACCGACCCTGTGCCCGGCACCGGCCCTGCACCCACAGCACCGGTCCTGCACCCCAAACCTGCCCTGCACCCACAGCACCGGTCCTGCACCCAAAACCTGCCCTGCACCCACAGCACCGATCCTGCACCCCAAAATTGCCCTGAACCCCAGCACCGATCCTGCACCCAAAACCTGCCCT
>VZTD01000230.1:523739-544636 GCA_013397725.1 Rhagologus leucostigma | reverse complement strand
CCTGCCCTGCACCAACAGCACCGATCCTGCACCCAAAACCTGCCCTGCACCAACAGCACCGATCCTGCACCCCAAACCTGCCCTGTATCAACAGCACCGATCCTGAACACCTTCTCCACCCTGTGCCCCCCTGCACCCCAACACACTGCGCCCCGACACAGACCTGCACCCCGCCCTGCCCCGGCTGCTGCTCGCACGGGGCTCTGCTCCCCGTGGCTTATCCAGAGACACGGGGGTGGCTGCGGCCCCCCGCGCTGTGCTGTGGCCGATCCCATCTATCCCTGCCCTCTGGCAGTGGGAAGCCATTCCCCTTGTCCTGCCACACCAGCCCCTCTGCAGCTCTCCTGGAGCCCCTTCAGGCCCTGGAAGGAGCTCTGAGGTCTTCCCGGAGCCTTCTCCTCTCCAGGTGAACACCCCCAGCTCTCCCAGCCCGGCTCCAGAGCAGAGGGGCTCCAGCCCTCGGAGCAGCTCCGCGGTCTCCGCCGAACTCCCTCCAGCCACTCCACGTTCTTTGTATCGGGGTCCCCAGGGCTGGAGGCAGCTCTGCAGGCGGGGTCTCACCTGAGCAGGGCAGAATCCCCTCCCTGACCTGCCGCCCCCGCTGGGGAGGAGCCCAGGCCGTGCTTGGCACTCGTGTAACTCCACGCCCACGGACTGTCACTGCCGGTGCCACCGCGGTGCTGCTGCTTCCCTTCTGGTCGTGTCCTCACCTGTGCAGGGCAGGAGCTGCCCCAGAGCCACCACCAGGGCATCAGCAGGTCACGTCCACGCAGGGCGTGTCCACGGCACCGTCCGGCCTTAGATATGGGGCTGTAAAACTCCAGGAGAACTGAGGACAAAGCAGGCAAAGCCACGCTGAGCCCCAGTAGGAATTTTATTGACAATAATAAAGTTCTTTGGTGTCTCTTACAGGAGAGAGGAGAGTGTCAAGTGTGATGCTGCTTAACGTCGTCTGAGACAACAGTGTGAGAGTACTGAAGGTAAGACCCTGTGGACTGAGCCGTATTTCATCACAAATAGAGCCCTTTAACCAACAAACTTGTTCTGGGAAAGTTTCCAACTCCGACAATCTCTGGCGTTGTGGGGTGGTGGGATCTCTCATGCTAGGAGCATCAAAGGAGTCTCTGGAGATGCTTTAACAGAGGACAGGAGCCTGGGAGGGAGACTTCAAAATCCTGGCAAGGGTACAAATAAAATACACTTTGGTCTTAAATTAATGTAAAATTTTATGAAACTGTCTCTCGGAGATTATTCCCAATGTGGAGTTAAAAAACAAACAAGCAAACAAAAAGCAGCAACAACAAAAAAATCCCTGGCTGGTGTCCACAAAGAACAAGTGCTGTGGTTTCTAACCTCTGCACGACATTATCCTCCAGGAACTGCCTCTTGGGGAAGATTCCACATCGCCAGGCTTTATCTGCATCCTCTGCTTAAAAAAAAAAGGAGACATCCCAGGTCTCTGAAAAAAAGAGAATTTGTCCTTTGACCTAAACACTGATTTATGCAAAGGCTTTCCCTGGCAAGTCCTGCACGTGCCCTGCCAGGGCTGTGTCCACTCTCTGGACATCGTGGGGCTCCATCGACTCCAGGCTCATCCTGAATAGCCAAGCTCCCCATCCAGGGCCTCCCTGTGGCTGGAGAGCTGGGATGGGATGTGTCCATCCTGGGAAGCAAACAAGATATACAAAGCAAGAGGAGAAAAAAAAAAAAAACAAAACAGAAAAAACCCAAGCAAATAGAGCTTGAGAAGAGAAAGAATTAAAAGAAAAGATAATAATAATAATATTAATGACGAATTTTAATTAATAAGTGGCTAATTAATTTTCTAAGCACCATAAAATTGCCATAGCAGCCTAATTGCTTTGCTAGTCTTGCCACCAGGCAGGGAGGAGATGAAGAGTTCTAATCCCCTGGATTTCGACGTGGGAGGTGGTGATGAAGGGGACACGTCGGGGTCTGCAGGGGCAGTGCCACCACTCGGGGACCTGGCCCGTTCCCCACGAGGTGCCACTGTCACCTGAGCAGCTGCCACCAGGACGAGCAGGGCTGGGGCAGCTCCGTGGCTCTGGGATCGGGTGGGGTGGTGGCTCTGACCCCAACGGGGACACAGGGACCACACCAGGGACACAGGGACCACAAGTGGCTTGCAAATGAAATTCCAGCTTGCCATGATTCTGGAAGAAGCGTGAAGATGCCATGGGATTGCTGCAGCTGCTTTCATCCTCTCTTTCAAACCCTCTTACCCTTTTGAAAATATTTGTTGACTCAATGCCAGCACAGATTATTGGGTTTATGCTTCTGTAACAAGAGCGTACTTACAGGAAATTACTTATAGCAACTCACTCATAGGAACCGGGGTTGTGGAGATACCGATCTCCAAAGCCACGGGAGCTCCTCTTGATGCCCTTCAGAAGAGCCCACAATACCTCTGACTCCTGGGATTTGTTTCTCTGGGCTGCCTGGTGCAGGTGTGCACAGTCCAGCCACCTCCTGTCCAAGGCACTGTTCTGGGGACATCATGGGCACATTTGAAGTAGTCATTCAATGAGATGGGTTTTTTCCTGGGCTGTTTTTGCCATCAGCTCTGTGATGAGCAATTCGGATTTATCTGCTTTGACCTCTCTCATGTGCTGGGTGTGTTTTTAGGAATGAGTCCTTTCTTTTCCTGAAGGTGGTAATCAATGAAACCACACCATCATTTGCCATAACCGTATTGCTAAATGAGATTTTATCTCATCCCACAGTTTCCGAAGAAAAAAGCAATGTCTGGTTGGGGGCTCTGGGTTCTGTGGGGTATAGCACAAATTCTATTATTTCACACTATTTGTGCTGCTGACTTTTCTGTCTTTGCACATTTATCTTCCTTCCATTCCTAACAAACTTGTTTTTTCAGCACTTCTTTGTCATAAGGATGAGGAGGATTAACTAAATGCATGTAAACATAACCATAAAAAGGGGGAAAATTACACTGCATGAGCAAACCTGATACTCTTCCCAGTTCATTAGAATTTAATGAAGAAATACTCAGTGCCCAACAGGGGAATCCTAATTCATTATGTCTTTTGAATTCTCATTAAGCATATGCATGGTGACTACTGGAAACCTGCACCCTTTCAGCTCTGTTGTCCGTTACCCTGACTAATAAATAGTCATTATACTTAAATACTGACGAGCAGACTCACGGAAGTTTTATTCCTGTAATTAATTTTCCCTGGTTAATTCCTGATGATTTTCCAGTGCTTCTGGTGGTGGCTGAATCAAAATCCCTGCACAGGTGAGGTCAGAGAGAAGCTGCTCCAAAAGTGGTCTGAAGATGGAGAAGAGGATGGACCACACCAAAACCTCCCCACACCTCACAGGGCCCCCTTCTCTCCACCTCAAGGATGTTGCTTTAGGTTTGAGGGGCTCTGCTGCTTTTTTATAGGGGAAAAGCTTTTTATCCATTTAAATCCCTGGAAGTGTCCAAGGCCAGGTTGGACGGGGCTTGGAGCAGCCTGGGACAGTGGAAGGTGTCCCTGCCCATGGCACGGGGTGGCACTGGGTGAGCTTGAAGGTCCATCCAAGCCGAACCAACCGGGGATTTTAAATGGTGTTAACTGGTTTGGGCCCAGTTGATGATGAACGTTGAATGACGATGGATGTTGGCTGAAGTTTTCCCAGGGCTAATGCTTCGCACAGTTTTCCACACTCTTGGGTGAAAGCTTTCAGAGGAAGGCTGTGTCAGGGAACATGGAATTACTAAATCCTCCTGACTTCTTACGTAGCTTAAGGCAATGTTTAAAACCTGTTTAATCGCTTGGAGCTGTATTTTACTCCGTAAGTGGCAAAGGGGTTGTTCATTCCTGTGTCTCTTCCCAGTTGTTAATACTTTTTGTCTTTTACCTTTATTGCTAAAGCTGGCTGATAGCTCTGGAACAAGGACTCTCTGGGGTGCTGGAGCCAAGAAATGACTGGTTTTATCACAGCTGCTTTCCAGAGGACTTTCTTCCGCTGTTCCCTGCAGCTCAGCTTTGGGAGTGTGTGAGGAATGCACAGGAGGCTCTTGTCTGTCAGGTGCCCCCCAAAAATCCCCAGCTCGTGATGCAACTGCCAGAAGGGGTTCACTGGTGTAGGACAGGACCGGGGCCCAGGGGTGGGGCAGAGGTTTCTCCGGCTGGGAATTGGGATCCGTGTTGACCGAGGTGGTTCAGGGACTGAAAGGCAGCTGACAAACTTGAAATCGGAGTCAGAGCGGTGATAAACGACTCATCCAGGAGCTACAGCTCCCCGGAAAGGCGGGATGAGCCATTCCTGGCGCTCCCGGCTCCTGGAGGAGCGAGGGGAGAGGAGAGGAACACTCGTGCTGTTGTTTACAGAGCCCGGGCTGCCTGTTTGCCGTGGGGTGGTGCTTGGCGTTGGATCAAAGCGGATCCTGAAAGGAGCCCAGCAGGAGAGACAAACCCGGCTGCCGCAGGGGAGGGTTCCAAGCAGGCGGGGACGTGGGAGCTCGGGGCCCTCCGGGGACAGCAGTGTGGGCAGGAGGGGACAGGAGGATCCCGGCTGCCCCTGACACTGCTGCAGCTCCTTCCACGTTCATCCATGGAGCCATACCTTGTATTAGACCTTAGAGCTCTCCCAGTGCCCGAAGGGGGTCCAGGAGAGTTGGGGAGGAGCTTTGGACAAGGGATGGAGGGACAGGACACAGGGAATGGCTTCCCACTGCCAGAGGGCAGGGACGGGTGGGATATTTGGGAGAAATTTTGAATTGTCCTTTGTGGGATAACTTTAAGTCATTCCATGTTTTCACAGTGGTGAGAGATCTGTCAAACAAAGGGCTCTTCAGTGCATGTAAAAATCATCAGTGTCTCCGACCTGAAATCAATGGGATTAATCAGGAAGTTGATCCAAAGCAGACTGGAGTTAATGGGTGTGTTTGGACCAACCTCAGTGGCTTTCCCAAAGCTTCCCAGCAGCCCTGCAGAGATTCAGGTGAGTTCCCTGGTGGTGATGGAGCTCGTGCCCACACATTCCTCTTACTGTCCAGATGTTCTTCGTGGGAACGGTGTCCAGCCCTGGCACAGCTGCCCAGGGCAGGGGAGGAGTCCCCAACCCTGGAGGGATTCAAAAGCCCTGTGGATGTGGCACCTGGGGACACGGTCACTGGTGGCCTGGGCAGTGCTGGGTTAATGATTTGACTGGATGATCTTAGAGGGCTTTTCCAACCTAAACAATTCCGTGATTCCATGTTGTACTGGGCTGAGTTTCCATCAGCACTCTAAACGATATCCACTTTCCCAAGGCATGTGAATGCTTAGATTTTTATTGCTTTATATTAGATTTTATTTTGCTTATAAACGTGCAAGTGAACATAGTAAATCTGTATATAAAAATAAACTGTATTTGTTGATGTCTTCTAACCTATGGACTGTTCTTGACATGCCCAAGGAGCCCAGGCTCCCTCACTCTCCCAGGCTTTTGGAATCAGTCATTATTTGTGTCACTGCAATGACAAATCACCACTATAATGAGGTTTTATCCTTTTAAAACAAAATAACTTTTATTAATCCCTTGATTTAATAATTGAAGCCTTGACTTTTCAAGGGGGGGGCAGGTGTTTGTTGTGATTAATAGGACGCACTCCCTGCGTATCACAGAACTTTACTAAGTCTCAGTAATGGTGTGGGGGTCAGTGTCACCGTTATTATAGAAATGATAATTATATCTTTGGGAAGCTGTCAGAAAAGTATCTTTTCTAGGAGTCAGAGCAGTGTAAACAGACTGTACAGGCAGGCACTACCCTTTCCATCAATAGGTAAACAATCTTTGTTAAGCTCATCTTGATAGTCTTATTTTGTTGCCACATTTTAATTACTCATCCTGTCTGTTTATATTCCGCTGCATTTTGCTGAAGATACAAGCTTTAAAAATCATTGGTATTTAGGAAAATCCAAAGCTGGGGTGATGCATGCTCAGGTGCTAATTTATTTACATCAATTAATTTCAGGCCCCTGATGTAAACCAATTAGTATTCAACACTTAATGGAGTCATTATCTGTCAGATTAGCTTTTAGAAATGCTTGTCACTGCTACAGGACCAGGCAGCAGAACTTTGCTAATAAAACTAGCAGAATTAATGGAGTGAACAGCATAGATAATGACTTAATGTGGAACATACAGTATAGAAAAGAGACTGAACAACTGTCTTCGAGAAATTAAGATATCACTGAGCCGGCTACTTTATTCCAAAACTGAGCTCAGATGGGCTCCTTGGAAACGTCAGAGGTGTCTCGCTAAGCCTTTGCAAAGTTTATTCCATAAGAAATAACTTCAACCCTTTGTGCCCTCACATACTCCAGCCCAGCTCGGTGTGGCACACAAAGAAAGGCTTCCTGTTGTACCTCCCTGCTGCCACTCGAGGCTGTTCCTTCCCAAGGACTGGGAATTACTGGGAGCATCCGGGTCACGGAGCTGCGCCTGTGGGTGTCACCTGCAACTTCCCCAGGTGAGACCTCCTCACTGATCACCTGCAGGGCTGTGGGGCACTGCAAAATGAGTTTATTCGGACAGCAGCATTTCCCTATTGCTTTGTTCTTCCAGGTTAAATTTCTTTTTTTTGTGCTTTGCAATTTCCCGCGTGCACTTGGCGGTCAGTCTGGTTGTTCTGTGCCTCGGGGACAGACAACACCTGTGCTAAAATCATCCCTGCATGGAGGGAAACCACAGAGCTTAATTCCTATTTAAGCTTTGAAAAAAAAATGCAAATGTATCTTAAAATATCGTAATGGTGTGTTTGCATTGCAGTTCCTGTGATTTGTGCTTCACTGGGAACTGTGGCCCTGACCTGTGGATGAGTCTGACAATGCTGATCTCACTGCAGGGACAGTCCTGCACCTTCACCCTCTCTTGTGCCCTGATTCGGGGATTAGGGGCTGTTTGGGGGCCATGGGGTCATCAACATGTTCAGAATGGCAAGAGGAATTCCTCTCCATAATCATATCTGTGACTGCATTGGAAGAACAGTCACTACAGGTGACTGAGCCACGGTGATGATGTTCATGTTCAGGTGCTCTTTTCCTTGTCACAGCACCAAAACTTGAACTCTGCCACAAAATAAGACAGAATGAAGCTCTTACTGTGTTATTTACTATTCTTAGTACAAATTGTGATGTCCTGCCAGCTCTGTGCTGCTCACCCGAGCTCTCGTTCTTGCTGGGTAGCCAGAGCAGTTCTTGCAGTTTTAGGTTATGCACCTCTTAGGCAACGCAGTGGGAGAGTTGTCTTCAACCTCGGGGATAACTTCACACATTTTTAAAGTCTTCCTTCTTTAAATAACTGCATGAACAGCCTGTATATCTCCCCTATCCTGACAGAGATGTTCAACATTGATGGCCATCCATGCCTAGTTTACAATTTTATTGGGTTTTGCACTGATTGTGGTTGTTCTCCTTGACAGTTTTTCACCTTTCCAGAGGAACTCAGTTTATGGCACAAAATCTACGTTTACATTTGATTTTCAGCATGGCAATTGGCTGCTGAGAGTGACTGAGTGAGAAATGGGTGCCTGTGCACTTCCCTCCAGGAAAACCACCTTGTTTCAGCTCCACTGCCCAAGAAACTTCTCACCTTGCCCAGCCCCTAAGGCTTCTTTCCAGGAGTATCCCAAAGGAGGAGGGAGACCAAATGGGACTCTCAGGGTGTACAGGAGGTTAGAGCACTGCCCTAACTTCCAGTATTGGAAAAAGTGCTTGATGACAGACAGACACGAGGTATCCGGTCCCTATCATATCCATCCCCCGTGGAACCACAGACATCTGCTGTCTCAACACCCCCGTGACAGAGGTTTTGGAAATATCAGTGACAGAGAGTATTTGCGGATCTATTTTTCAGCAATGGCAGCAGAAAATCCTCGGCTGTGTGATTTTCTCCCCCAGCTGTTTGTCTGTGGGATCCCCGGAGTGGGAGAACTCGGACCACGAGGAAGGAGACGTTTGGAAGCAGCCTCAGGAAGGTACCCGTGGTGACAGAGGGACGTGTTCCGTGCCTGGGTAAGCTGGGCATCACTTTGAGGGGGTGGAGGGCCAACAGCCAGAGCATCTCTGCCATCAGAGCAAGAGAAACGGATTTTATGAACTTCTGGCTCAGCTGAACTTCGTTTTAATATCTGTAAAGAAATTTCCACCTGGATTAACCCCCACTGCACTCGGATTTCACTGTGAACATTTTTTACAGCTGTTCAGAGTTTTCTGCCGTTGCAAAGAACAATTAATTTGGGTAAGAATAATTCCTGGCTTCAAAGACTGTATCCATATTGCTATCAAGGCAGTTTGTAGTTCCATAATTGAAATCATAGATGACTGCTGCAGCATCCTCAAAGGGGCTGGTGCTTTTTTAATGTTTTTTTGTTTTCCTACTACTTACCCTTTCTCGTCAGCCTAAATATTTGCTGGTCTTACCTCAAAACTGGTGGTATGACCCCGCTGTGTCCTTTGTAGGGGCACAAAACGAGGTGTCACGATTCAGATGCTGCTTTGTGGTCCTACCTGCTGGAGATGGCCCTTTGAAAGGAGAGGAAATTGCTGTTGGATAACATCACTCCCTCCACCACAGCTGGCGCTGGCTGGTGCAGATACATGTTTACATTTTGCTTGGAAAATGTAAACACTAATTAAGCATTAATGTTAATGGGGCCTGGGCCCCCGGCTCTGCTGCTGGCGCTGCCCTGGCTGCTGTCCATCTCACCCCACTCACTATCTGTGTTTCCTGGCAGAAAATAAGGATAATTATTTATTCCTTTCCAAAGAGGGAGGGAAGGGACACCGGGGAGGGTCATTTAAGGACAAAATATTGTGTTACTGGGAATAAACCCAAATCCTATCAGCCTGAGAGAAAGGCAGGAGTGGGTTGCTATCCCAGGTTCCACTGTGGATGTGATCACTCAACATCCTCTCTATTTCCTGTTCTCACTCCCTGCATCCAAACTCAGGCAGTTTGCTGGGAAAGGCCTCTCCAATTTGCTGTACACAGGGACAGGATGGATCAGCAGCGAGTGCAGGGGATGTGAAGCAGCGCCCAGTCCTGCCGTGGTGCAGACAACCCACCTTTCAGTTTTAATTCTCTGTAAAACAGACTTTCCTGTCCCCGTTCCCTCTTTATGCACCGCTGTGGATGAACTGGTCACCGAGGAGCCTCCACCACTGCCTGGTCCTGCCGTGGTTGTGGCCGTGGCTGTTCCAGGTCTTTGATGGCAGATTTTCCATTTTCCCTTTGCTCGGCCCTGGCGAGAGCCAACGGCGGCGCTTCTAATTAGGGAGGGTAATTTCTCCCAAACGAGTCCTCTCCCTTTGTGAGCCCGTGGGTTTGCCAAGAGAATAAAAGCGCCCTGATTGTCCCCTCCTTTCAGCCCTTCCCCTGATGAGGAGTGTTGCTACACCTAATAAATTAAAGGACACAAAGTTAATGAATTTTTCATTTGAACTCACAGCTAGGTATGGATTAGCGAGGCTGACGTTGCTGAAGAGCTCAGAATTAGGAAGGGTCCTACAGGGACATTTTCCTCTTTGCTAAAATCTTTTCATTCACCTTTTCAAGCATTATCTTGCTCGGGAGAAAGAGTTCTTTTCACGCCGTATAGCCCGTGGGGTCTGCTTTTTTTTCCACATAAATGTGATCATTCATTTTGTTTGTCTAATGGATAAAAATAAAGGGCAGTGTGAGTGACATTCAGACAGCCTTTCTCCTCAAAGAGAAGGGATTCATAGGATCCTGAGCAGCACTCCGGAGCACACTGAGCATTCATAGTCCCAATTCCTTTAAGTTCCAGTTGACACCAGCGGAAGGTTGGTTTTCCTTCCACTTGAGCAGGGCTGGGAGCTGCAGGCAGCTTGGCCTCGTAAATAAAACTGCACTCACTTTACTTAAAAATTAGTTGTAAGTTAATGTCAAAGGATCTGTATGATTCAGAATTGTTTTCTGAATGTAAATTTCGAAGGATTGCAGCTGCTTTTAGTGTGCAAACTGATTTCTGCTTCCTGGAGCCAAACCTGCACATGCTCCATTCGGACAGAAAATGTTGTTTGTTATCCCTGTGTTCCCTGCCCAAATTAAACCTTTTCCTAAGAACTTCGATTTGCCTTCACTTGGCTTTTGACACTCTGAAACACTCTTTAAAAGAGTGAATCAGATTTTTGGTTAAAACCAGAAGCTGTTTGAGTGCACAAGAGGCTGGGGAGGGTGGTGGGACTGGGGTCACTCCCCTCATGTGGGACCAACCCACTGAAACCCCATTCCCAGCGAGCTCTGGCTTTTCCACCCCCCCAAACACGTGGCTGAATTAACTTAAAAATATTTTCTAATTTAAACAGAACCAAGTGGGATTTCTTGTGATGCTTCAAGACAGGATGGGCAGGAGGGGCAGAAATTACTTCAAAAATTAAAAAAAAAAAGGGGAAACCCCCCCAATAAATCCCACCCGGCTCTTGCAAAAGCCCTGGTGTCTGTGACATGTAGATCCCTGGGGAAAGGGGGAGGTTGGAGCTGCTGGGCAGCGGGATGGAGAGGATGAGGATGCTCCCTGCAGCCACTGGTTGGGGAAACTTTTCCCAGCAATCTGTTTCTGCCTCTGGGCTTTCAGCACCTTTCACTACTAAAGGTGGCAGTGGGTGTTTCCCATTAGAAGAGTGTTTGCCCAAATCCTCCTGTTGGGATCCAACTGTCGCAGTTTCACTGTTCAAACTGGAAATGACATTTTTATTCAATTTCTGCCCTAAACCTTTAAGTTTTTTTTCTGAATGCTTTTGTAATAACTGTATGTTGCACCTATAAATGCATTTCAGCAGCAGATTATTTTATACAAAAAAGGTGCAAAGGCCTTTGGGAAGAACCTATTGCCCATTTCGAGCAGAAACACCCCGTGCAGGAGAGATTTCCCCACTTCATAAATAATTTGGGATCAAAGATCCTGGCACTGGGTTAGGCAAGGGTGAGCGTAAATCTGGCTTTAACTGAGATTCATGTTTCTATTAAAAAGTAATTGCAAAGAACAAATCCTGATTGTCTTAATAACTGATATTTATGTCCCTCAAGCAGCAGAACGGATCCATCATTTTATAGGCAGCTCTAAAAAAAGGATTAGCACTACTTGTATCTCTTTTTCCATTGCTGTTCCTACCCCTGTGCCCCCTGTTCCCTTGTCTTGTATCTCCCAGAGCCCACAGGTTACCTAGAATTCCCTTTCCCAACCTAGAAACCACCGTCACCTTCCAATTCAGGTGCGGAAGAGCTGGAAAATGATTCCAAGCAGGGAAAATTTCATTTCTGGTCTTACAGACAAGTTTCAGAAACCCCAGCACGAGCGGTGACGAACAATTCCCGTGCCTGTGGACCTGCCTGTGTTTGCACCATCTGCCAGTGGGAGTATTTTGAAAACTTTCGGGGGTGGAGGAAGGTTGTTCTATGGGGAAATATTCCTCTAAGGATTTATTTTGTGCAAATCTCGCTGTCAAACACTCCAGAAGCTGATGCCCTTGTTAGTGGTGTTATAACCAAGGTCTCTCCTGCTTTAATGGCAAAGGAGAAGGTTCCCCAGCAGCTGCCAAGGGGGCACCTTGAAGGTGCAGAGCAAAGTGGCAGAAATTCATCAAAATTATTAGTGAAAACTAATTATAAATGATGTCTCAGGGATTCAGGTTTTTTGCATATGGAGTAGGTTTAGCATTTCCTTCTGTCTTCTTTTTTCCCCCATTATGAGAAGAAAGTTATTGCAATCTGTTGATGGGCATCAGCACAGACTGGGAGCGATATTCCGATGACTGCTTCTCCAGTTAAAACATTTCCAAGTGCTGCTCTTCCCTCTTTTTCAAGGATGACTACTCTTGCTGAGCATCTCTGTGGGTTGTTTCCTGATTTATTTTTTTTTTAAGTGAATGTAATTTCTCGGGTCAGAGAGAATTTCAGCGTATACATTTGTTTTGTGGTACTTCCTGATCTGTCCAGGCTGATTTGCAACTCAAACACTAAGAAAATACATTTATGAAAGTACTTTTTAATGGAACCAAAAGAGATTCCAGAGGAAATATTCAGAGACAGCCAATGCTTTTGCATCATAAATGTACTGTGTTTCTTCCTATTTCCTCCATTCATTATTACACTCGCAAACAATTCGTCGTTGATGATTAATATTAATTCCATCCGCTTAATTGACAGAATTACCAGGGGGTGACGAGATCGGCTTCCCAGTATTAAATAATTTTTACCAATTTGTAGTGCTCAGCTTGCTGCTCTGCTGATTTCCCAGTTGCTCCCTGTCTCCTGCACCTCCAGGCAGACACAGGGGGAATCAGGGAGGTTCGGAATCCACGGCTCGGCAGCCGGAGCGGGCGGAACGACGCCTTCTCGGGGACAGCACCGAGCCTGTGCCTGATTATCCAGCCACGGGATCCTCCTGCTGCTGCTGGAACACCAGAGATTTCCACAATACATTGCTTGGGTACATCCCATGACGTTCAGCACTGTTAAAAAACCACAATTTTTGTCTGATCAGGAGCTTTCCAGCTCAGCTCAACAGCGCTGCTGTGCACTCTTCAGCGCCTCCATCCACACCGCTGTTTGCTGTGGGGACACACTGTGTTAATATTTTCATGTTCAAACACAGCACAAATTACATGCTCAGTCTGAGTTTCTCTGTGCAAGAGCTCAGAGATACCCCCCGAAAAAATTTACGAAAAAAAAGAAAATTTCTGTTCTAGAATGCAGACCAAATATTTGGCACACGGGACAGAGTGAAACAACTCCCACTTAAGGAATTTATTGTTTTCAATTAATGATTGAATCTGTAAAGGCTCTTTTCCTTTCTGTAACACAAGAATAGTTACTCCTAAAAGGACATTCAGTGATGATTTTACTGCACAGGTGGTTCTGGAGTGCAGAGACCTGCGTTAGCACCACAGATGTTCAGGAGCTGCAGCAGCTCAATAGCAGCCCTAAAAATTTAGTCTGAACCCAGCACTGCCCTTATACACCAAAGCACCCCCCACATTTCAGCCCACACCTAAATTAATGTTTCTTCTTCATTTTTTATAGTTTTTCTCATTTCTACCTCCCCTAGGTTGTGCTGTGCCAAAGCACTCCCAGCTGGGCACGGGGGAGACTGAAACCCTCCCATCTCCTGGCTGACCCTTTTTGGCTCTCCTGTTGCCATCCCTCTCATTCCCCTTTCCTCCTCCCTCGGTTTTGCAGAACAGGAGGAACTTCCCTTGCCCAGGAGGACAACGGGAACCCGTCAGTGCAGGGCTGGGATGTCACACAAGGAGCTGCCCCGGGGACACCTGGCCCTATTTGGGAATTCCAGTGTAATTCAACACAGGAGGTAAATGATGGACAAAGTCCAAGCGAGAGCATTGAATTCTTGTTTAAAAGGCTGTGAAACCTCGTGGAACTTTCTTATTTAATCTTCTTTTCTTTCTTTTTTTTTAAGTTTTCGGTTTCCATAAAGCACTTGGGATGTAAAGTTTGGGATAACTGATTTAACCATGCACCTTTTCTCACCTATCAGCCCAGTTCTTCTGTCCTCTTCTCCTGTGTCCAGGTATCTGAGTCCCTGCTGGGTACCACATATTAGTTAACATTAAATCATGTATTTCTATTTATGTGATACTAGTGCTGGCTTGGTGCCTACACTAGGTTCTTAATTCTTTGCAACTGATAACATTTTATGTACATATATTTATTTTTTAATACTCTATTATAAAACAAATAAAAAAAGGATGTTAGTGATATAGCAGAAAATAAAATAAATATCAATGACATCATTATTTTTGATGTCTTGGCTTTACTTTTCATACACTTGTAATAACTGCCATTTTAATGACCTGTTATTTTCATTACCAGCTATCAGATCAGATATGATTTTGAAAAAACAGTGTAATTTTCCAGAGTAATTTGTTTGGGGTAATAGTAGGAAATAATACACTTAATGATTTTGCGTGTTTTATTTTCACAGCTCGTCTTAAACAGGCGTTACCTCAAGCTCAGTCTTTTGAGTAGCTGACAGGAGCCCAAGGCTGCTGCTGGTTTGGGAGGTTTCGTCTCCAGACCGAGCTTCTTCGTCCTTTAGAGCTGACAGAAAGTTTCTTCTCTTGCCAGGAAAATTCAGTGTAAATCCAGCGATTTGTGGTGACAACCAGAAGTTTCACAGTGGTGGGATGAGACCTTTGAGGCTCTTTGGATGTTTGTAGATTGCCCCTGCTCATGGGCACTAATTAATGTACCACGGGCATTTTAGGACACACAGTTGTGGACACTGAAAAGCTTTAGCAGAGGAATTTTTCAGCTTTCTGCTGCATTCTGTGAGAACTTTATGTTTCTCACAGAAACTATGCAAAATACTGTTAAGGGTTTTTGTAAACTATTTCTCTATTTCTATACCTGCTGTTTTCCAAAGGATTGTTATGATATCCTGAAAGAAATATTTTGCAATGGGTGTCCTGTGGACTGACCGATCACCCTGATGGGTGGTTGGTCAGAGGTCCAATAATGTTTTGCCATGCTGGCGACTCAACTTATAAAAACCGATTTATAATTAATCAAATAAGCCATTTTCTCCAGATCTTGGTCGTGTCGTTTCTCATCGTCCCGGGCACAACAGCGACACACAGTGAAATTAAGATGTGATGTATTTAGAACAGATAAAAATAAAAAAAATATGTGCAGTGTTTGATTGGGCTGTAAAGCCCACTGTGAGATGTGAGAGCCAAGCAAGGAGCTCGTGGTGGCTGAGCAGCCTTGTGGAGCAGGAGGGGTGTCCCAGCAGCACAGCTCTGTGCTGGCAGCCTCCAAACTGGTTCCTTTTTTGCATTTCATCTTAAAACCTCTGAGGACTGATGATGGGCATGTCTAATCTCTGCTTGGGCTTCCCAATTTCTGCAGCTGGTCAGTGCTGGGGAGGGGAGATCGCTGGTGCCTTTGGTTGGGTGATCTGCGTGGTTGGTTGGTTGGGTCATTCTGGGCACGGTTCAGGCTTGTGATGTCACCTCTTCCTTCTTGGCTGTTTCACAGCAGGGAGTGAATGTTGTGCTGGTTTTGTGCCCTCGCTGAGAGCACTGCCCGCAGAGCAGCACCTCAAACCAGCCTCACGCTCTGCCATTTTCCCTTCTCATTCCAGTGTTTGTTATGGGAACGAGGTATCATAATTTTAATGCCTGGGATGGCCTGTGAAAGACCATAAACATTTAATAGACCCATAAACACCGACTTTAACCTTTTCACTGTGCTGTAGCTGGACTGGCCCTGCTGCCTGGAGTCCCCCAGGTCACCACTGTGGACACGAGGGATCAAACAGCACCAATCCCAAAAAGGTCAGAGCAGCCCAGTTTATTATCCTCTCCCTTGGAATACATGAGGCGTTACAATTCCCACAGCGCGTTTTCCTGGCTTAGGTTGGGGCAAGAGGAAGAAATGGCACGGAATAAATCCCTTGGGAAGACAGTCGTGGTGATGGGGATGGAAACAGGCACCTGCTGAACTCACCCCTTTTAGCTCTCCTGTGCCCACAAGAAGTAGCAGCAGCTCAGGATGAGTGGTGGATGTGTTTTCTGTAGGAAATTAGGAAAAAAACCTCAAGTCTTTTCTGCAAAAAGAATTGTTTGATATTCTTTCAATTGACATGCTTTATATTGGACAAACCAGCAAAAGTATTCTATAGTCAAGGATGAAGAATGTTACAGAGCAGGAAATGTTCACAGCGAGTTTGACACTTGGAGATCACCTGAAACTGGTGTGCAGCACAGGAAATGGGCATGAAGCAGGGCAGAGTTTAGTTTTTAACCTGGATTTAGGATGGAGGTCCTGAACGGGGTGCTCTCTCTCACCAGACAGGGTTGGAATTGCTCCAGCACTGTTTCTGTCCAAGGAGTGGCATTCAGAGAGATTCCACAGGGCTTGTTCCCTGGAAGGAAAAGTCCTGCACAGAGGGCTGAGAGCCAGCATGGAGGTGAGATGTGCCGGTGGCTGTGCCCTGAATACCCAGCCCCGTGGAGTCAGAGGCAGGAGCACAGATCACAGGGAAGGAAGCCCAGGACCTTTCCCAGTGTCTGTTGTGCTCATCTGCATTCCATCCTGGGATGGCTGGGAAGAACAGGGGCCACGATTTTCCCAGGTCCAGCTGAGACAGCTCCAAGTGATGCTTCACAACAAAGGTTCTCCACCACAGAGAACTGTAAACTCAAAAAAAAATCAGAGTTTGTCATTTTCTCGTGCACCATCCTGAAAAATCTTTGAACTTGGGCCTTGTACTTGAAAGCTAATCCTGTTACAAATATCTTACTATGCAACTGCATGTTTTTCTGAGCAAACCACTGCCAGCCACATCACCATGTATTCATTTCTGCAGAGATCTTGTTACAAAGGCAGATTTTCTGAGGCTCTACTACAGCTTTACTACACTATGAATATCATACGAGAGTAAACCCCACACCATTACATTTTCCATTAAAAACTCCTCGTGGCTGAATAACTGGGAGCATGTTACATCCTCTCTCTGCTGCAGCTGGGAGAAGTTTGGGCTGAGCAGGGCAGGATTTTGTGTTTATAAGGTGCTGTGTCGGGTTTGTGCAGCATCACCTACAGAGATCTGCCCACTCCATTGAAAACACGATTGTACAGAAGGATTCAACCCTGCAAAAGCTTTACATGGACAAAATTCCCACTGCTGAATTGTTTCCTTTGTGAAGAATTTGTATCAAAGATAATAAAGTTTTAAATCAATAGTCTGAAACGTATGCAGAGCCATAATCTTTGTAGATTTGGTAATCCCCCGTGACATTTACAGGACAGTTTCTGCAAACTCAGAATTCCAGAGCTGAATTAGCATTTCTGAGGTGTAGGAGATCCCCTGTGTCCGTGTGATGTGTGTGGAGCAGCACAGAATCATAAACTCACATCTGACAGTGTTTGTATTTAAGCGTTAGCAACTCCATTTCGAGATTTAGGGTGGAAAAAAAAGAGGCTGTGGCTGATTTTCCCTGTTTGGGAGTGTTTCCTGGCAGGATTTTGATTTTTTCCCCTGTCTCCCCCAGCCGTGTGGAGCCTTGGGAAGCCCGGCACAAGGCCAGCCCTGCTTTGCCCCTGTAACTCACAGAATTTGTGCCGCGGAGTCGGACCCCCAGCACCTGCTGGGCGCCTTTCAAGCTGCTTTAACTGGATCACAAGTTCCCAACTGTAGATAGATGTAACAGAGACTAATCCCATAATCTGGACAGAAGTACAAGCCCTGGATGGGGAGCAGCTCGTGTTACCTCCAGTTGCCCTCCAGTGATGGCAGGGGAGCTCAGACACTCTCATCCCCCCCAGCCATTTTTTGGTAAGTAAGATCTGTGGGCTGATTTGATTTGATTTGATTTTTCCTTCCCAAAGTCTGAAGATGAATATGCAAAACAAAACTTCATGCTTCAGCCAAAAAGGAAAACAACTTGGGTTCAGAAATGGCGCTTCTATGCTGGGTAAATATTATTTGTACTCGAGGCGCAGAAGTCAAGGACTGGCATCATTTAAAAAAAAATAAAATAAAATCCAGCGACAGAATAATGGAGCAGCATTTTGGGTGTCTAAATAACACCAGGGGTGAGGAGAGCTGCTGCACAGCTTTTCACAGTCCCTGTTTGAAACACCCCCATTTTCAAAGCTACTTCAGCAGCCCCCAGCTCCTCGGCGTGGTGCTCTGTGCCAGCAGAACATCGATCAGGAGCCGCCGAGCCCGGAGCCGCCGGTCGATGGCTCCGTGAGCCCAGAGCTCCCAGAAATGAGATTTACCACTGGCTTTTTAACTTCTTGTTGACAGGCTCTCACCAGTGACAGCTCTTCCTCGCTCTCCTCTTTCTCTCCCATTCCAAGATTTAATACTGTTTTACCACTCTAATTAAGGACGTGATTCTACAAATATTTGCAAGCCGCCGAGGCGCTCGCTGGGAATCGGGAGCCACGGATCCACCTACAGATCCCATCTCTGGCGTGTGCAAACCATCCCTACTCATCCCCACCACAGAAAAAGGGAGTTTTAAATCCTTTTGCTTGTCCTGCTTTCCCAAGTCTTTCAAACTCAACCCAAAACCCACTTGGGGTGAGATTTCCTATACTGCTCTTCAGCATAGAAGTCTGGCTTTCTCTCCATGACATTAAACCAAAAGTTCTTTACTTTGGCCCTTTCCATCTCTTACAGTGTTAACAAAAATAGATGCTTATTGCTTTAATAAAGGTTTTGATTTGGAAATTATTTACCATTTAGACTTTGTACGCTCTAATTGCTTTTGATTCTTTGGAATATCTCTAATGCAAAGCAGCTGAAAGACTGAGGTTTAAAAATGGGCTCTTGCACATTTGAAGTAAATTTTATCCTGCAATCAGTCGTAAAGATCTTAACTGCAGCTATCACATATCCTAAATATGTAATTGCTGTGGAGCCTTTCCAGTCTATTGGTTACAGGATGCTGGAAAAAGGGGAAAGTGAGTACAAATGTAGGCCCTGATGTCTGTGGGTTTTTTGAGGGGATATTGAGCAGGATTGGTCACCTGCCTGAAATACTGTATATTTATTTTTTCTAGGATGGAACCTTGGAATTCAGTTGTGCAAGGACTAATTAATAACTCCATTTGCATGGTGAGCTCACCGGATTACAGGGAAGCTGCTCTGGTGAGTAAAGCAATGAATTTTGTCTGGGTTTTGGATCAGGGCATCCACCCCCAGCCCCCCGTGCTCCTGGGGGAAGGACTGAGGTTTTACATGTGCCTCCATCCACACGGGGATCTGCCCTAAAATCAGTGGTGGTTTTGGTAAGTGGATGCAGCCCAACAAGACCAGGTTGCTCTGCTCTGTTCTGCTTGAACCTAGAGAATCAATACCCACAAATACAGAAAAAAACCCCTCAAAATACTTGATTTTGAGAGATTTTAAAAACATCTTGGTCAAATATAGTCTAGGTATGGACTGACTAGTCCATATTTTGAATGATCTTTAATGACCTGCATAAAGTGAAATGACACCTCTGCTTACTTTTAGTATTTTTTTGCTTTCAAGAGAACTCTCCCATGTCCTGGCCATCTTTAAAGAGCACAGCTTACAGGTATTTAAAATTTAACCCAAAGGAAGCCTCTGCTTCTTTTTTTTTCAGTATAATATGAAAAGCATGGAAGATTCAGCCTCAAAAATTGCTAAAGATGTTTAACACTCACTATTAAAATCACAAAAACGGTGCAATTTATTGTTTTCAGAGAAACACTTGCTTTCAGCCCTTTCATTAAGGGATGGTGTGAGATATTTACATAGTAAATTAATGTGAATGGCTGCTAAGTACACACCAAAATTCTTCCAGCTGGGAGACACGGGTGTGCAAAGGCCAGGCCACTTGGGTTCTTGAGGAGAGCGGAGGGAGAAGCTCTCCCAAGCCCAGAGGCTGCTGAGATGGAGCTTGGTGGTGGGCAGCTTATATAAACCCTGGATGTGCTCGTTCTGGAGGTACTTTTTTATAACAAAGCCCAAATTTGGAGTCTCTCATTCTTATGATTCTACCCCGTGCTTCTCTCCACCCCCTCCCGAGTTCTTTTTTTAAAAAAATCCCTAAATTCAGAAGGTAACTGTGAAGCTGAAGTTTCTCTCCCTGCCCATGGTTTGGTGGGACTTTGGGATGCTGAGCTCCATCCTGATGGGCTCAGCACCCCGAGGCCTCCCCACGCTCACCATGGATGATGGGCAGCGAAGAAGACAACAGTGATCTGTACTAAACATTAGGTGGCACAAAAGAGTTTCCTTTTGCTCGCAGGAACACTGAAATCGATGGGCAATAACCAGCGGAGATTTTCTTTTCTTTAAACGAAATTCTCCTATTTTCTCCAGCTTTCCAGCAGCCTTTGAAGTGCTTCTGTTTATAAACTTACTTGATTTCGTCTTTCATTGCATCTCTTTTGTCTCAACCTAATTTGTTTTAAAATAAGACAGAACCCAGCCCTCGCGGTGGTTGTATTTACAGAGCAGCCAAAGGGCTCTAAAACGGGCTAATTTCAGTGAAACGCCTTCTGTCCCTCCTCCAAACCAAGGCTGCCTTTAAGAGCTTTGCCTCTCTGGGCCCTGCATGTTCAGAGCCACCGTGACCACGCGTGGCTTGTTTTAACCGGGGGCTTTTCCTCCGTGTCCTCAGCTGGGGCTGTTTACAAACCACGGCTGTTTACTCCTGGTTTGGTCCCCACGCCACATTCATCCTGTTCCTGGAGCTGACAGAAAAAAAGGGCTTTTGGGGGTTATATTTCCTTCTCCTGCTGCTGTAATCCTTCTGGAGAGAGCTGAAGGTCGTGGTCCCTCTGCGGAGGCAGCCGGGCTTTGCTGCCCAGCGCAGGGGCGGCCGCAGGCCCGTTGCCCCCAAGGCCGCGGCGCTGCAGCTCACAGAGATTTACCAATTAAATAAATCAGTTTTATGGTTCAGAAACAATGCATCGCCCACTGTTCACATCCCAAATCCCTCTTGCTCCCAGGTACAGGAGGGTTGGTGTGTTGGCAGTGCAGTGGGAAGGCGCCTGTCCACTCGCGCGCTGCTGCTGGTTATTGAAGACGAGAGCTCGCTCCCTGCTCGGGTCGCTTCGCAGGATTCCTAAAGGTAATTTTTTCCCCCCTGCACTGCTGGCAGAAGGGTTGGCTATTGTTTTCTCCAAGGTTCAGCTTCAGAAACGGAGAAAAGAAAAAAATAAAAGGCCGTTTCGCTGGCGATCCCTTGGAAGTTTTTGCTGCTTCCCTGCCTCCCTCAGCACCCACCCGGCTGCCGGGGCCGGAGCTTCCCCCGTTTCAGCCCGTTAGATGTGATTAAGTGTTATTGTTCCTCCCGCACGCTGCCCTCCTCACCGGGGGCGGCCCGGGGCGGGGACGGGGCTCGGGGCTCGGCGCT